>PVJH01003558.1:0-87044 GCA_004026705.1 Nesogale talazaci | reverse complement strand
AGAAATGCTTACCGCCTTGGACACTTACAGGGGCAGTTCTACTCTGCCCCTTAGGGGGGCTGAGTCAGAATCCACTTGATAACAATGGTTTGGATTTGGCAGGGGGTGGGAGAGGGAGGCAGGTGAGTATATATATTGGAAAAGACGATGTAAATGGAGTAAGCGATTATCATTTGGTATGCATCAATGCTTTCCTTGAAAATGGATTTAGGTAAGAAGGGTAGAGCATGATGGTGCACATGGCGATGCCTAACAGTCCCCTTAGCTTTCAAGCAGACTTGTGATTGATCGTCTGTTCTGGATGCCTCCCATTTCATAATAAAAAAAATTAAAAATGCTTTACCCCTGTAATAAGCTAGTCTCAGAAACTCACAGGGTCAGGCCTACAACGTCCAACAGGGTGGCTAAGCGTTGGCACCGAATTGGGGGCAGAGAACTGGCCCATAAATCGTCAGCATGCCAATGACATCGTCCATTCCAAATCAAAATGACCCCATCTGACACAGCTGAACCGTCCCCGGGGTTATTAAGGCTGACCCTTCAGGGAAGCAGATTGCTGTACCATTCAATTTATCTACCACAGGGTGGTCAGAGGGTTCAGAGCACCAGCCTTGCTCTTAGGTGCCTATTGTTTATCCACTGCATCATTACCAGGGCACTTTTCTAGTCCTCGGAATAGCTGCCTGTCATTAGGTACCTGGCAAACACGATTCACAGACAACATGAGTAATCAATGCCAAACGCTAGATAATTGATAGAAATTACAATGTGGCAGAAGCCAAGAGGAGGTGGGTCCCGTGAAGCGAAGAGTTTGCCCTACAGAACTGATAGGCAGGATTTTTAAAAATAGTTTCATTGAACTGCAACTCACTTATCACACGATTCAATACTTCTGTCACATTAGTAAGAGTTGTGCAATGATCACCACAATTAACTTTAGGACATTTGCTTCTTTCTTGTCCTCATTGTTGTTGATTCCCCATTTCCCCCCAGTGTCCCCCACCCACTTTGTGCCCCTAGGAAGTGATTAATCCACTCACTGTCTCTGCAGATTTGCTTACCCTGGATTCCCTATGCAGAAAAGCATTCAAAACAAAGACAAAAAACAAAAAAATGACCCAGCAACAATGATCAAATGGAAAAGAGAGAAAAACACCTCAACCAAAAAGAAAGCAGAAAATATTAACACTGGACAAATTTAAAATGGGTCAAAAGGAAGATCAAATGATATGATGTTACATTTTAACTTGATTATATTTGCCAAAACCCACGTTACAATGCTCTCTGTCTGATATTAAGACCGTTCACATCCCTGGACTATGGCCAGCGGGAATTCCCCTGAGACTTAATCCCTATAGAGGCCCTGCAAAGGGTTTTGTGCTTCTGCTATCACTCATGGGCAGGATTTGACCATCAGAATATAGTGGCTGCTACATGTCTAAAGTTGATACCCCTTTCCTTTCTTTCAACTTATAACTGCGGAGAAACCACAGCAGATACAGGGCAGGCCCAGCCTACCTCACCTACCCGGCAGAAACTGCCAGCAAACAGCACTGGCTTCCACTTCCTGGTATCACATCTCTGTGGATGGAGGCAGAGACTGGGCTGCTTTCCCACCCTTACTTAGGTCCCACACGGGCTGGTGCAGTCGTTACCGATGGCCGCACTTGCAGCGGCTTATGCAGGAAAAAGAGAAAAGGGATTGCTCGTTTAGTCTGTGGATTTCCATTTCCCTTACCAATTTCGAAGTCCTTCATTCAGAAGGGATGACAATCAACGGGAAAATCCATAGGAGGGGTTTTAGATATTTTTATGATTTGGAAGAAAAATTGTTAGCATGTTTCCTAATCCTTTGGTTCCCAAACTGATTTCACCCAAAACCTCCACTTGAGAAAGAAGAAAAAAAATTACTCAATCTCCTGGTGTCTCAACAGTTGCAAACCCTTCTTTTAATAATCCAGTGTCCCCTGGGTCATTCCAACAGTGCCCTCCAGGGGCTGGTATGTCCCACTTTGAGAAACATTGTAATCAGTCAACAAATGGCTCCACTTGAGTCAGAAGCAAACACTGGTCCAACCAACAAGGGATCATTATGGATGGATCTCCAGCATTCCAGATCAGCAGAAAGATGGCACAGTGGAGCAAAACATTGACGTCACTTAGTGCAAACTTTCTAAACTCTCTTGTTAAACCACTGACGAGCTCTGTGAGAAACTATTAGAAAGAAGAAAAAAGAGGGTGTTGACGGGTGAATGTTTGAGCAATGACACCCCGTCTCCTTTATATTTGGAATTCCACCATACACCTAAATTTACTGAGAGTTTACTCAAGGTTCTGAGAAATTCTGTAACATTACTTACTGCCAAGAGACCTGAATATATTTGGCAGGAGTGTTTTTTGGTTCACTGTATGTTAAGGTGATGACGCCCCGTCTTTTTTAAATCAATTTAACAACGTCCACAGCATTTAAAAATTAAAAGAAATATACTGCAATATTATTTTGCGTTCTATGAAAATTTTTGTTGCTCCATATAGACCAAATGTTTAATCAAGAGCCACACTCCCCACCCCCTGGTCAATGGTGTCCCGCTTAAAATCTGGTCACTTTACTGTATGCAGCACTTTGTGAATATTGTGTAGGGGTCTGAGAATACAAGGTGAAAACTTTCAGCGTGGTAGGTCTTTACCCTGGCACGTGGCTACAAAGAAAGGGAGAGCCCACCTATATCATATTTAATTATAAATAAACTCAGACATTTTTCTGCACCCAGAATTCTACCACCTGAATGAATCCACAGATCCTGTGGGGTTCAAAGAGTGAGCAGTACTAACTACAAGACTGAAGGATCCCTTTCCCAAGGAGACATCATGGGAGAAAGGCCCAGTGATCTATTTCCTAAAAACCAGCCACGAAAAGCCAGCCCTGTGGAGCACAGTTCTACTGAAAGCCACATGGGCTTGCCATGAGTTAGGCGTAATGCCAAAAGCAGGGGGTTAATAAATGTTTCCCATTTCCAGTCTTTGCAGGCCCAATCATAATCACAGAATTGCAGCGCTACCGCCTTGTCTGCCTAATAACGCCACCGCAATGCCGTACCAGTTGGTGTTCCACAAAGCTCAAGGCGATGCCTCTCTCTTTATTCTCATGCTCTTCTAGAAATAGGAGAAATGTTTCTGCTAAAAAAGACAAATGGGTAACACACCCAGGATTTGGATTTTTAATTTTTTTATAACGCTGTTGAGATTTGAGAGCAAAAAAAAAAAAAGTTTCAGGAACAAAACCCTGTCTCTCCATAGCACTTAATATGTCTGCTGCAATCCTACCCACCCCTGCCTCAGTCCCGTCCATTTGTCTTTGCAGAAAACCTTCAGCCTTGACCTGAATCTCATCGACTCTCTGTTTGGTAGACTTGGAGGAATAAAGCCCACATATGTCACCTCCATATGTGCTAACACATGGAGGTTATTGGACCTGTTCCCAGGATGTGCTTACTCTTGTCAGTGTGACAGATTAGATGTAATTTTCTTTTTGAACAGCTAAGTACAATGAAGAGGTTTCTGATGAGGATGGTGGGTACAACTCAGAGAAGAAACCCTGAAAGTGAACCCTAGCACTCTACTAGGGCGGACGAGTAAATTGGAGTCTTCCCCAGGACTTCCAAAGTACAAGGAGTCCCAAGTCCGGTGCAGATACACCCCACAGCTGGCCTGGGAGGCTGGGGGCTTGGGAGTTAGTCTTTGACTTGTTATCATCACCTGGCTTCTCTTAACACCTTATTAAGTTCAGATAAAAGTTATCTAAACATTCCATGGGCTTAGCTCACACTTGACTGAGGCAAAAAAAAAAAAAAAAAAAGTCCTGGACTGTGGGTTTAGGGTCAAATGAAGATAGTGGATGAACTCCTGGTGGAGAGCTATGTTCACTTACCTCCTTCCCCTCATCTCTAACCATGGCCTGGACAGCTATCTTTGGCAGTGTCAGTTACCCCCAAATTCGCACACATCATATTCTTCACTGCCCTGCCTAAGTGGTGCTGCCCATCCACAAAGCTCCCTTCTTCCTGTGCTTCCATTAGGCTAAACCAGAGCAAACTGCCTCTATTCTTTCCACCCCCCAGAAACAGCACTTTCTTCTGGATCACCCTCCTCTTACATTCCTAATGCTTACTAAAACTCTGCCCTCCTGTCTTCATTCCCCTCAGCAGGGAAAGGCCCTGCTTTCCCTTCTGGATGATGTCAGCAATGATCACCTAGCCAGTCTTGCCTCCTTCTAAGCAGTCTCTCAGATGATGAAAACCCTTCAAGAATTCTCCATAGCCTAGATGCTAACATATGCTGTCATCATGAGCACACAGAAGAAGTCCTTTATGGTCTTCCTCTGGTTTGCTTCTGCTTCAGCCACTACCACTCCATACATAGGACTTGAACTTAACTTTTCATTGTCTGTTTTCAAAATGCCCTGCCTTCCAAATCCCTAACTCCCTCCGTCTCATTCGGTCTCGTTTACCATTCCAAATCACCTCAGTTACTACAGGCTTCAGAAATCCATCACTGCCTGCTCTCTCTACCTCTCACCCTCATCTGGGTTAGAGCTTCTTCTCCCTGGTTCATCTAATATTCTGTGGTGACTACAGGATGACGGCAATCTCATAGCCAACACCTACCCAGGCACTTCCTTCACTAAACTAAGATTTCTTAAATGCAGGCACTATGTCTGATTCATCTTTGCATCCTAAACATACAGCCACTATAGTGTCTATCACAATGCGTGTGCCTAATGAGTGTCTGATGAATCGATACACGATTGAATACATCGCAGTGTTACAGTGAGAAGAGGGCAGTGATTGGAAGTATTTGCAAAAGTTTGGGATCAATGCACTTTTCTGGAAAACACCAATCAACTTTCTCCGTTACTATTACACAGTTGATCTTGTTGTGTGAATGCTATTCCACAATTGCTATTATTATGATTACACAATTGCTACCCAATGAAAGGATTTTTGTCTACCTTATTTTAAACCCTTATCTTATACACCTAGTGCCCAGAACAGTCAAGATTTCCCCCCCTCCACTTATGATAAAAAGACCTGGTTTTCTAGGATCTGGAACCTCCAAGGTCAAGTAAGTTCAGTCCCATGATTCTCTATTCTAATGGTTCCCTTTTAACCTTAAAAATTTAATGCATTCCCTAATGTCCTAATATACTATCAAAGAGGGCTCTGGACATTGGAGAGAACGGAGCTCATTAAAATTTAACTTATTCCAATCTCCTTATATAAACATTTATTTATAAAATATGTCCCTGCATAAAATGTGTAGGGTCTATATGCAGAATTGGTTCGAAATTGCAAACTCATGGGGAAGGCTATAGGTGTCCGACCTCCAATAAACCTTTCAGTCAAATAACAAGGGTGTTCCAAACTCTCATGTGCTAACAATCGCAAGATGTGGTGCGAGGCTTTTGGTTCACATTTTGGGCTGTCTACATGCTGGTTCCAGTTTCAGTTTTCCAACTATTTTATTTAATACAGATCAATAGACTCCATGTTCTTTAACCCAGGAAGACACTCACTGGCCATAAAGAAGCCAGATGCTTTACTCCTGTGGTCATGCCTTGTGCTCAAATCATACCTGGAAATCTATCCTCAAACCTCCCAAGTCCCAACCTTAATGTGTGGAATAGAATTTTGGCATGATGCCTTTATACAGGAAGCTTGTACTTCCTCTTCTGGTCTCCTGCAGCCCTAACTGCCACTGGATTGTTAGCTATACAGTGTACTATTTGTTAACCTCACTCGTGTCTTTGGTTCGTGTCCTTAAGTAGCTGGCCTGATCTCCGGGTTCCTCACAGCAGCGGCTCAGTGAGTTCTCAGTAAAGAGCTTCTTCTAGTGGACTTGGGTCATGTCAAGATTCCTTTAGTTCTCATGGTTAATGGAGAACTCCCAACCCTACCTCATGTGCCAGCATGTGCTCTACCAGTCCCTAGCTTTCTCACCTTTCCTGCTGGCCCACTGGCATGCCCCCCATGACCCCTCTGCTGTCCTAGCCAAGCCTACTAACCCCATGGAAACAGCTTCTGCAAGCGAATGTCTCCTAAAAGTTGGAAAAGTGGTCAAGATAGAGATAATAACCCAGAGGTCTACTACCATTCAGTGGGTTCCCACTCACAGTGACCTCATGCATGGCACAGCAAAACAATGCTCCCCAGAGGTTCCGATGGTGAACATGGGGAAGTCCTTTGGCAGGCCTTTCCTTTACTTGGAAAGCCAGGCACATGAGCCCCTGGACCACCCCAGAACTCCATAGATTTCACCAACCTGGACATTCCTCTCTCCAGAACAAGTTCTTTGGGAAACAGGGTTTCTATTCAACTTTTTTTTTCTTGTATAAAAAGCATCTGACATTTGGAGGCATTCAAAATCATTTGTTGTATGAAAGGAGGGATGCACACAAACACTGCATACCCTCTTGGTCATTATTCAAATTCAGAGTGCTTTCCTAAATCATTTCAGTGTGAGATTGAGTTCTAAAATGAGAAGGAAAAAATCCCCATCTCCTGAGGCAACCATTGCACACAGAGGTTAATCCCCAAAAGCTTGTGCCTGGGCTACTAACAATAAAGTCTCCCGACAGAGGGAGGAAGTAAGACAGACCAGGAGAATGCCTATGGAGTAATGGCTTTTAAGATCTATTTTGCCATCTTAAGCGGAGGGGTGCCAACTGTATGTGATGTCCTATCATCATTTCCAACCCCCCAAACTCACTGCCATTGAGTTATTGACAATTCACAGCGATCCTATAGGACAGGGTAGAACCGTCCCTGAAAATATCTGGGATCAAAACACTTTATAGGATTAAAAAGGATCACCTTCCTCAGGGCGTGGCTGGTGGTTTCAAACTGTTGACCTTGAGATGAGCAGCCTAAGCCCTCACCACTATGGCACATTTTCACTATTTCTTTTTTGTTTGTTTGTTTGGGCATCACTGCCCTCAGGTGGTGGGAGTAGGAGACCCAGCCTTGCTGCAGGATTTGAACCTCCATCCCAGTGGGCTGCAGTCCCGCGCACAACCACTACGCCACCGGGGCTCAGCCCAACATTTTCACTATTTCTTAAGATAAGGTCCTAGGTTTGTTTGTCCATCTGTTTGTTTTTCCTTCCCTGGCATCTCAAAGCATTGCTAGAAGAATCCATTGGAATCCACTCGCGCTCACTGTCATCAAGTCAACGCTGACTCACCGGGCTCCCCCGTGGGTCTCTGAGACTGGACTGTTTATGAGAGCAGAGAGCCCAGTCATTCTCCCTCAGAGCCACCGCTGGCCTTGAGCTGCTGACCATGCAGATGGCCGCCCAGTCCGTGGGTAGCTGCTCCCCGGCCAGGACACCTGAGTTGGAACCCACAGATAGGTACTAAATGCCTAGAAGGTGAGTTCCCAAATATAAGAGATAAATGTCTTTCAACAAAGAACTCCTGACTGGACGACAAAGGATAAAGATGAGAGTCTCCCTGCACCGGTGTGAACCAGTCCAGCACTGACCTTGGCTTGCTGAGGACTAGGGAGGAGGGGGACTCACCGGCACAGTGTCCCACGAGGTTGAGGAACTGCCCTTCCTTGCAGGTAGTCCAGCAGCTTCCACCCGTGAGCGTGACATGAGGGTGACAAGAGGTACAGTCTGATTCTGAGGGGCCCTGGCACTGCTTGCAGGTGGGGTGGCATTCTGGGTAGAAAACAATAAGAAACAGGATAGGAATGCACAGTTCCGCGTGTGAAGTCACGATGCATTTAATCTGCTTGGCTAAGTTCAGAAGGGCAGCCTTTCAATTTAACCATCCTGGGAGCGCTCAAAAGCAAGCCTGCCTGCCCGTGGACTCAAGCAAATCAAACCCCCAAGTCAAACTTGCTGCTACTGCGTCAACTCTGACTCATGGGAACTCCTTGTCTTACAGAGGATAGGGGCTGCAATCTCCATGGAAGCAGTTTTCCAAGCCTTTCTTCCACGGAGCTGCTGGCTGGGCTTGAACAGCAAACCTTTGGTTAAGTAGCTGCTTAAAAACGATCTGTGTCTAGACTCTAAGACATGGGATTGACAGTAGCAATGAGGACACAAGGGGCGTCGAGAGATCCATGAAAGAGGATGGAATTACAGGATAATGGAATTTTTCCACAGACTTTTGAAGGCTCCCTCGCTCATTGAGTCCAAGGACAGAACAGGGACTTGAGAGCTGGAGAAATCTGAGTCACCAGCGCATGTTACAAAGGGGCCACCATGGACCAGGCCTTTCTCTGCAAACAAGTAAGTTCAAGTCAAAGCCACAAAGTAGCAAAGTGGGCTGCAAGACTCCCTCCCCTTCTCTCCCCCACCCCCTAAATTCCAAACATGAAGGAGAGGGTTGGACACAAATGCGGAGGAGGCACTTTGCTCCGCAGGGAGGGATTCCTGGCAGGCAGGGAGGGAGCCGCAAACAGAATACAACTCCAAAACTGGATCAGGTGCCAACCACAATCTATCTCAGCCCCCCAAACTGGATGTCTCTTTTAGCAACAAACCTTGGCTACAACAGATCAAAGTAAGCTCTCTTCCTGGAGGTTACCTTGGACGAGGTCTGAAGTTCAATTTCATAAATAAGAGGATGCCAAAGTTGTTTTTTCCTTAAGCCCCACCCCCACCAAATTAGCAAGAGGCACTACATTTAAAAGCCCACATGAGTCACATTAAAGTGGAGGCACTCAAGATAAGGATGGTAGGGCATCAAAGGAGGGCGCAGCTGCAGCTGCCTTCACACTGCCAAGGCAGGCAGCAGGGGCAGAGCGGGGATGGAGATGGCAGGCTTTCTCTGCCAAGGACCAGGAGGCCCCTCTGCTTCCAAGAGGAGGGCGGGGAGGGGCTGGAGCTGCACAGAGCAGGCTGAACAGATGACCAAAAATTCCCTCTGGCATGGAGCAGGTGAGAAGCGAAAGCAGAGATTTCAAACGAAGTCCACTGCCTTCTCATTTCTTCTGGCATGAAGCCAAAAGAAGATAAGGCGTATTTAAAACAAAACCCACTAAGAGCAAGGACCTGCGAAAATGAACCACTGATTAGAAGGACGGCACTAATGATAGCTCCACTCTACATTCCTGGGGCTTCTCGCTATGGAAAGCCAAAAGATACCAGCTTTCTCAGAACGATTTTGACAGCCTCGACACCCCTCCCTGCCGCAATACTTCCAGGGAGCTGAATGCCCTTCCCTAGTGGCTCCATCCATCTGCTCGTTTTGAGTGGACAATGGAGAAGTCAGCAGAGAAGAGTTGGAGCTGCTCTGACATCACTGATCCCAACCACTTCACATCCAGGAAAGCCACCAGGGCAGGGACCAAAGCCCCTCTCAGCAGGAACAGCTTTCCAGGACAACCTTAATGAGAGAGAAGCAAAACAGAGCCTCCCCAATGTTTGATAAAGGGTTTAAAGGCAAACTGGATCACATGGGACTTGGAGAGATTAAGAAGATACTCGGAAAGAGTTAAGAGAATTCCAAAAGAACAATATCGATCTTCAATCACCTAAATTTGGGTCTGCACTAAATTCCCCTGTTGGAGGAAAAAGATGCTAGAGAAATCTACAAAATAATATCTAAAAAAATCATTCTGTTTTATAAATCCATCATGTATCTTCTGATTCCAGGTCCATTGTGTAAGATAAATACACGATGGGTTTTTGCTGTTTTGTCTTCCTAGTGGCTGACCTCTGCAGTCTATTTGGAGAAATACAATAATCTTGATAGAACATATTTGGTTTAGGGTGCGTTCTTTTCTTTTCTCTCGTGGACACAAGGAAATACAGTGCTACAATAAGGTGCTTTAATTTTAGTATTTTGTCAATTCCAATAAACTCCTGAACTAACCTGGTACTTTTGAGGATCTCTGTCACAGAAATATAAAGGCACTTGTAAAGGCGTACTGGACGAGCGTGTCAGGGGAGGAAATCGTTGCCCTTCTCGCTCTAGCTGAGAATGACAGGTCCAATGCCAAAGACCTGATCAAGTACACAGGTGGTCACATGTCTCCAAGAGCGCCATCATTCGTTACCCGCCCTGCGAGATGAATGTATGACCAACTCTGGCACCTGCTTAGGCCTAGGTGGCCTGCTTTGGTTAATCAAGCATAGCCGATGTCAAAGTGGGATCTCTGGGGTTAGGTCATAAGAAGCATGAATGCTACTATCTCTTGGAACACTCACTCTCGATGGAAGAAGGCAGCCGACAGAAAAGAAGGCTTATGATTCTCTGAGACTGCCATGCTGGGAGGCAGTCCCAGCTTCAAGAAGAGGCCTCAAAAATGGAAAGATGCCGAACCACCCCAGGTGTCAGACATGCCAATAAAGAACTCAGCTGTGCCCAGGTCTAACTCTCTGGATCGTATCAATAAATCCACAAAATCATCTTCATTCTCTTCTGTCCTGCTTAAAAGACTGAAGAGTGATCAGCTTTGGGGGACAACTGATCACACAATGTCGTTGGCGGCAGGAGAATGCCAAGATCTTTGCTTTCCAACCAAAAATACTGAATGACATGAGAATCCAACCTCAGTAGCTATCATACTAAAAGTGATTCAACAGTCTTCTTCCAGAAGCTTCTAGACTTCAGCCACAGGTCCTTCATTCATCAAAGCTGACAGTGCTTCCTCTCATGGTTCATTTTTGAGATCTTCCTAATCTTCCTTAAAATGCCAGATCCATCTAAAACCTTGGTTAATGTGGGGTCGGCATTCCTGTAAACTTGTTGTAAAGCTTCAATGATCTGGGTTTTGTTAAGAAATTGATATTAGCTCTTACTTCAAGTATTTTTTCCCATGGCACAATTTCCCCCCCACCTTTTTTTTTTAAAGGTACCCTAACAAGATTAAGACAAGCAGCTTACTCAGGGAGCTTGTCTGCAGCAATGCACTGATTAGAGAGACAAGTTTAAGCACAGATTTTATGTGGAATAAATTCATGCATGTATAAACTGGCACACCCAATAGCAATACTTATTTACTTTCCCTCCTACAGAATGTGGGTATCTGTGTGTGTGTGCATGTTCTATGACATGGGAAATCATTTATAACTCATTTAGGAAAAAGAAATCAGAAACAAAATTTTGAAGTTTAGAAATAATCATGACAACAAATAGTTATGATAAATTGACTTCTGGTTCTGTTAAGACATAAAAGCCATTATGCACTCTCTAAGAGGTGCAATCTATTCAGATCAAAGTCTCTCAGTCCTATGAAAACTTAGCTTGGATTTCTCATGAGAAAATATCAGACCATTCAACCAATGTCCTCTCAAGAATAAGGTTATTCTAACGTTTGACTTCACACACTGCTTCCAATTGGAGGAACAGTCTTCACTCGTTCTCCTTATTCTAAGTCATTCCTCCTGTAAACTCTGGGTGAGAACCCACAGCCTCACCCTGGACCCCTGGTTGGATATGCTTTTAATTACAGAATCTGTGTGAACTATGAAGACAATGACAGGCATAGAGAATGTTCAAAGAGCATGTGTCCAGCATGTGACATACTTACCTGTACACCTGCCTTCCTGGGTGAAGTATCCATCTGGGCAATGGGAGAGGCACTGGCCCTCCAACAGCACGTGAGAAGGCTGGCAGGCTGTGCAGTTATGCAGACTCTTCCCTGCACACCTGACACAGGAGTGGTGACAGGCTGGAGAAAGATAAAGCAGAGGAGATGATCAGAAAAAACCACCACATGAGAAGTGTAGCACTTCTGTCTCACTTTAGCATTCCTGCATTGGAATAAGTTCCGCACACTCAGTTGGACCTCCTAAGGGCAGGGCACACACCTCTCAGACTTCTTTCTAAAGGCAATCACCTGCAACACGAGCATTTGGAAGCTTCACGTTTGATTCTCCAAAAGTTAATGTTGTGCCTATTCTACAATAAAGCTTCAGAAATGCACAGATGAAAAGAAGTAGCCAACACCCAGTTGCAACAACAGATACATAGCAAATAACTGGAACTCGGAGGAAGACTATTGGAACAGAATGGGGGACAAGATGGCAGCACTGAGAATCAGAGGGTCTCACTGCGATGAAAACGACCTTGACTAAATTACAGCCATTTTCAAGGCTCCTTCTTCCTCATTTATAAACCCAGGACATAAACAGTGCATGCTGCACAGGGTTGTGGACACTAATTGGGCTGATGCATGTGAAGTCCTTGCATTAATAGTAAGTCCACAGACTACTGATGGATGAGCTAAGGCCAGTTCCCATTCTGACGGCTGAGCCCCTTGCCTGTACTGAGTGGTTTTCCTTCCTCAAACACTGTGCAGTTTCTAAGGACTTCCTACTTATTCATAGGGGTTTGTTCCCAAGTGTAAAATAGGATTTAGTATCTCCTATTATAAATTAACTTTTAACCTCATTTCTTTTTAAAGATGAACTTGGCAACTCTTCTCTTAGCTGAAGTCACAGTATTTTCAGAAATTTGGCAAGGAAGACTGACTATGTCATTGGTTGTCAGAAGAACAAACAAAATGTCCTGTGGGAAGGGCAGCATCTGAGAAGTGAGGATGGCAAGCCTTTGTCTTGCTTACTTGGACATGCTATCAGGAGGGACCAATTACTGGAGAAAGACAGCATGTTTGATAGAGCAGAGGGTCACCAAAGAGGAGGGAGACACTCTAGACAGAATGACACAGTGACTGCAATCCCGGGCTCCAACATAGCAGGGACTAGGGGGACGGTGCAGGGCCAGGCAGGGCTGTGTCCAGCTACACATCCGTGACATTGCTAAAAGTTGGAGCTGGCTTGATGATGTTGGAAAAAAAAATTTGAAAGTGCAGAAAAAGATCTTCTTTAAAAAAACAAAAATGGAATCAGGGATAGTTAATCAGGGATAGTATTAGATATGAATTCGTTATTTAAACATTTTTTAAAACACAAAAGGAACCACATGTCATGGCAAATCCAGTGGCAATATCTGAAGAAAAAAAAATCCAATTTCATTGTTAACCCAAAGCTTCCAAAGATGATTTGGGAAAGAAACTTGAAGCAACACGGTAATTTTTAGAATGTAAACACATTTATGAGACTATCGATGTGTTTTTATTAGACTTTGTAAGATTGCTAAAATCCCTGCTTCTTCCTGATACAAATCTGTACTAAGTAGGAAATCGATGTGTATCATTGGGGAATTGAAAAAAAAAAAAACACGGGGAAAGATGACGAGTAATCAAATGATGCATTATGAGCAGGCACCATTATTTCATTCCACTCTCCTTGGCCACACAGTCCATGTGACACCCTAACTCAGTGAGAATGACAGCTATTATTTGATTCCATAGGTCAGGAAGACAAAGAAGAGACAAATGGGAAGGCTGGTTGGTCAAAAATTATCAGAGAAAGTCTTGTTGTTGAGGCGCTCAACATTAGCCACCCCGCAGCTTCAGAAATCCGCCCCACTGAGAATTGACATGGCGAACTTCAGAGCTGCTATTATGGGAAATGTTTGAGATCCCAGTACCTAATGAGCTTGCCAGTTACCGGGGGATCACTAACTAGTTACCCTGGGATACAGAGAGGAAGGTTATGCCAGTAAATATCCTCTCCCAGTGTCACCTTCTTTGGGATGCTCTGGGTCTGTTAAGGCAGGAATTTCCACCCGCGTCTCTTTGAAAAGATGTCGTGAAAAGTTCTCTGCTGCTTTCCAAAATGTCAACAGGGCTGCAGTTCCTTTGAGGAGGCATCCTCATTCTACGTGAGTTGATAGGATAGAAGAAATTCTGCTCTAAAGTCTAAGACCCTTCAAGGAAGACTAACTCCATTACTGGGCATACTTGGAAGAGATCTGAAAGGACTGCTATGAATAATTCCTCTACATAATACTACATTTTGGGAGAGTGACTTTCCACTTGATGGCTAAGTATACTTCCAAAAAAGCGTAACTGAGCCGCTTCAGTATGAACAGTGTCAGCACTAAAAGTGTCCTCAGATGGCTGTAAAGTCCACCCAACCTGATGCCAGGGGGGAAAAAAGTGTACCTAAAATAATGCAAATATACCGATCTTGTTCATTCTATTCGCTATTTAACTTTCCATTTCCCTTTTTTTAACATTAAGGGGAAATTCACCTTAAAAAAAGTAACCATTTGAATATGAGCACACCACGCTGAAGGAAAATCTCATTCCCTATAAGACACTACTCTCCATGATCCCCTTCCTCCAGGCTCCCATGTCCCACAATGTAAACATCGAAGCATAAACAACCCAAGAACCAATCTGCATCCTGTCTCTCTGCATTTCCCCATTGTATCTGTTTCATGAAAGTGGGATCGTACTACATATGACCTTTTGTGTATGACTTGTTTCACTTAGTCTAATGTGTTCATGGCTCATTCATGTGGTAGCATGTACCAGAACTTTATGTCTCATTATAGTAGAGTAATATTCCATCATGAGGACATACAAGGAGTAGTTAAAGCACTTGGCTGCTACAATTATTGAAGACAAAATGGGTACACAAGCAAATATGGTGAAGAAAGCTGATGGTGCTCAGTTTTCAAAAGATGTAGCATTTATGGTCTTAAAAGTTTGAAGTTATGTAAGAGGCCATCTAGCAGAGAAGTATAAGCCCAATGGGAAGAAGAACATCAGCCTGTGTGATCGTGAGGTGTTAATGGAACCAGGTATCTGAAGACCCCACAAAAAAACACTGCTGAGAAATGAGGGGGGTCGAAGCAGAGGCCCAAATCCATCTGTATGTGATGTATACATAATAACTACTCATTTGTACCATTCATAGATGAAATATTCAATGAGTAAAGTCAAACAAAATCAATGGTCTCTCATCCTTTCACCTCTTCCTCCTTCCCCTCCTTTTTAAAAATCTTAATAAACATGATTTAGCTTCCCTCCTCATTCCACCGGAATGAAAGTTTTTCAAAGTAGGAACCATATTGTTTTCAGCTTTGTCACTCTAACACTATCTCTTCTCTTTCCTTGACATGTCAGAACTCAGTAAATGAGTTTCTGAATGGGTGGGCATGTGCGCAGGTAGGTTGGAGGTATGAAAACAGTGGCCTGACACTCCCTTGGCTATTCTTTTTGTTTTGCATCAATTTCTCTCTCATAAATGTTGGCACCTCCTAAAATGCCTCCCTCCACTCCTTTCTTGCTTCACTCTTTAGCAAATTTACTGCTGCCAATGAGTCTCAAATGTATGAGCACCACTGTGGCTTTTACCCTGATATCAACTGTCTACCATAGTGGTTCTCAACCCATGGGTTATGACACCTTTGGGGGTCAAGTGACCCTTTCACAGGGGTCGCCTGATTGTTAACAGTATTAAAATTATAGTTATGAAGTAGCAATAATAATAATTTTATGGTTTGGGTGGGGGTTACCACAACATGAGGAACTGTCTTAAAGGATCGTGGCATTAGGCAGGTTGAGAACAAGTGGTATAAGGATATCTCTACTTGGTGTTTCACAAACATTTCATTCAACTCACTTTGAAAAATATTACTCATTATCCAGTACCAAGCTCAGCCCACAGCCATTTGATGTTAACACTGCATTCCTTGTGTCAAAAATCTCCCCCCAAAAACCACTCTTAGTATCCACCCACAAGTATATATCCTACATGCCCATTCTGGCTTTTCCATTGTATTCACGATCTCGTTTGGAAGCCGCACCAAGCAGTAAGTCATTAAAACCTTGGAGTCATCCCACATTTTTCTCTTTCCATCATCACCACCACCTAATCAATCACCAATTTATCCTTACTTTTGATTCCTAAATCTCTGTCCAACCGATCTCAATTTCTCTATCCTCATTATCTATTTTTCTCCAGACCTCCAACATCATACATGATGGGGATTTGTGCAACAGTTTCCTAACCAGCCCCACTGCTTCCTTCTATCACCCTGTGGTAAACCACCAGACAGATAGCTACACAACATAATTGGCCACATTATCCACCTCCTGAAAATACTGCCGTGGTTCTATAATCTTGATAGGAGAAAGTCTACATTCACTATCAACTGTCTTTCAGTTGACTCCAGACAAATGTGCTACACAAGGTTTTCAAGAACTGCAGACCGTGGTTCATTCTCTGCAGTCCCCACTTTCCAGTTACCAGTCAGACTCTCAACACTCTGCACCACTCAGGGACCCCTCTACACACTTTGGCATTGCTCATGAAGCAGCTGACTGCTTGATCTGTTCTTCATTTGGGCACTCTATACTCTGTGAGAGCTAAACTGCAGGAATAGTAAGCACAGTGCCCATCTCCAGACACACCAAGCCTTTCTTTGCATCATGTCTTTCCTTCCTCAGTCTAGAATGCCCTTTTCCCACTCTCTTCACCTGGTCAACTCCCATTAATAGTTCAAGGGCTCAATCATGGAAAGTTCCCCCTCTGCAAATTTGTCTTCCCTATTGTCTCCACTTGATTTTGCTGTTTTTGTGCCTGACACTTACTACCATTCCAGCATGTGGAACTTACTCTTTAAATTGTTCAGATGTCAGTCTGCCCTACTTGATCATGCATTCGTCAGGGCATGGCCCCTATCTTTTTATCTTTCTACCCACAAAATCAGGCACACCCATGCTGTAAAAGCAAGAAGGGGAAAGTGAAGAAAACAGAACATTCCCATAAGGCATGTAATGCATGTATTTGTTCCCTAGAGACTACATTAAAGAGTGTTGCTTAATATAGATTCCATATGTTTTATTCAATCAATGCCAGGGATTCCCAACTTCATAAGTGGTAGCATTCTCTTAATCTGTACAGGCAGATTCCTGCCCATTTCTTTCTTTAATTAATACTTCCTGCCTTAAGGACTTGGGTGAGTCTTAGCAACCACTAAATAAATCAAAATAACCAAAACATAGTTCTTTCCATTCACTTAAAGTAAATGTATTCATTTACCAAAAATAACCAACAAATAAAAAGAAAACTGACACTAAACTAATATCTGTTTTATGCAATGTTGCTGAGTAGTACGGCACAAATGAAGGAAGAAAAGCTATCTTCCAGGTGTTAAATTAAGTAGGTTGCAGAGATTTAGTTGCTAAAGTTTCCGAAAGGTTAACTGAACAAAACTTCATGGCCACGCTTAGTTACAATGAAAAGGGAATTTATGGGGTCCAGGATTCATCTTTCCAGAACATTCTCTTAAAATGTAATCTCTCTTCTGAAATAACACCTTAGAAGATATGTAAATAAAATCCATTATGCAGTGAAAATAAAGCCTGCCATTTCCTTCAGATTTCTTCATCTTGTACCTTCTTGGTGAGCTGTGCAGGACCTGAAAGAATCCATCACGAATTACCCCATGGGATTGGAGCAATCAGGTGGTCAATCTAATCATCCCACCATGTTCCTATCCAACCCCGGTCACCACTGCAAAATGTGTAAATGGTGATGGAGTGGCATCCATCTCTGTGATGACCTACCTTGGAATCACACTGTTAGAGTTCCAGCATAGCACAAAGAACAAGGGATCTGGGCTTGGAAATGAAGAAAGAATTTCGGAGCAACTCTATCCTGCCGAGAGCTCAGAATTCCTCTGGTCGAAATTATTCTATAGGTGGTTTCTTTCTCACTTTCTTCACATATAAAATGTTGTTAAATGTATGTCAAAGCACAGAATTTCAAATGGAAGGCTTTGTTACAAAGAATTTCTAAACTATTGAGATATAAACAATATAGAATAACGTTTCTATGTATTGTGTATACATTTAAGCATATGTATATATGAATATCTGACTATAAAGAACTATGCTAAGAGATTCAATGTGGTTATCTCAAGAAGGAAGGGTTAGCAGTAGTATTCTCAGATATTAAATTTGGAACACTCAGTTAGATTTGAATTTCAGATAAACTGAATATTTTAGTAGACCTTATGCAAAATTTGGGACATATTTATTTTTTTAAAATATTCATGGTTTTATGTGCTAAATAGTTCTATTTTTATAGTCCTATACCTATATTTGTTACATGTAGCAAACTTAGCAATGAGTTTTTCCCTTTAATTCTATTTTCTAGAGATTCTGCAATATGTACAATGAGGGAAAAAAAAATTGGAATTTTTACGAAAACCGCGTTAGTTCAAAAGAAGTGCCTTAAGTGATATGCTTATCTTCCTTAAATTAGAGGCTAAATATTCTAAAGCCTTGTTTACTCAAAGTATGATTGTGGGTTAGCAGTATTAACCTCACCTAATACATTCCAAATTAAACAGTCAACTCCCATCTGAAACCTCCTATATGAGTCTGCATTTTAACAAGTTTCAAGGAGATTTTTATGAGGTGTTCTGCTCTGCAGAGACACCATCCAGAGTTTTGGTCTTCAAGGTAGTTCAAGACTTTAAAAGGGTAAACGGGAGAAAATCCTTGGGTAAGATTGGAAGGAGACTCTGAGTCCCGGTTGATCTCTTGGGCTGGATCTTTCGAATAGCGGTTGAAGCGAGTTCTAAGTAAAGAACCTCACACCGTCCATCCCACCCTCTCCACCCTCAGCTGCCCCATCCAGCCACTGAGACTGTGACTAAATGACAAACTGACTGCTCTTGAAAGAAGTGCAGCCAGTGTGCTTCTTAGAAGGAAGGCAAGCAGTCTTACATACTTTGAACATACTGTCGGGAGAGACCAGTCCCTGGAGAGGAACATCAAGTTGGTAAAATGGAGGGGCAGTGAAGGAGGGGAAGGCGCCCGATGAGACAGATGGACACTGTGGCTGCGTCAGTGGGCTCGATTGTGCCCATTCTGCCGTGCACAGGGTGGCGATGGGTCAGAGCCGACGAGATGGCACCATGCAACAACAAATGAGTGGCGGGCACCAATCACGTGCACTTTCGTAAGCATGGCACCCTTGGAATTGTGCGACCACGCAGCCCCTGCCCAGCTCCACTCTGTGACCCCATCTAAACCCACAATCATCCTAGAGGCACAGGGAACTCAAGAGGGAGACTGACGAAACAGTCACCCACGGGTTTTCTGAGGCTGCTTGATGGGGTATGCCCTAAGCTGATGTAATATGCTTTGTTTGATGTGAGTGGGCCAGGAAAAAAGGGTCTCTTTTTTTCATAATTTGTTTTTTTTGTTTAAGAAACTTAAATCTGTCACTGCCGGTGAGCGATGAGTTAAGCAACTCTGAATGAAGAGATGAAGATCCTTCGTTGTCAGGTGTATCCAGGAGCTTCCCATTCGTAGTGACTTCACGGACAACAGAGTGAAGCACTCCCCAGTCCAGGGCCAACCACACACTGTCAGGGTTGAGCCCATTGTTGCAGCGACCGCATCAGTCCATCTCACTTCGGGTCTTTCTCCCTCTTAGCTGACCTCTGTTTTACCAAGCATGATGACCTTTTCTGATAACATGTCCAAATAAAGGTCTCACACCTTATTTCTAAGGAACATTCTGGCTGTACTTCTTCCTGCCCGCCAACCCCCCCAACCATGGTATTGAGCTGATTCTGACTCACAGCAGTCCAATGTGCAACAAAGCAAAACCCTGTTCAGCCCGTATCACCCCCACAAAGGTTACGTTGAAGCCCATTGTTGCGGCTACCATGCCAATCCATCTTGCAGCATGCCCTCGTTCTATTCACACAGCTGCCTCCTTATTCCGGCCAGGTTCCACATACGTAAGCATGGTGAGCACAAATTGCTCTGGAATCCCAATGCTTCTCAAGGCTATCCATACTTTGCAAGGGCTCATGCATGCTGGTCACCTGCTAGATTGCTCCCTACGAGGCAAAAAGACGAGGTTTGCTACTCCTATGAAGAGTGATGGCCTTGGCAACCCACAAGGGCAGTTTCACCCTGTCTTAGCGAGTTACTAGGAGGTAAAGTTAATTGGATGGCAGTAACAATAATATCTCCTGTAAGATCCAAGTTCATTTCTAAGAATCAACCAAAAGAGCAGGCCAGGGTAGGTTAACCAAAAGCAAGGTAAGCAGAGGCTGACTTATATCAAAGCGGAAATTTCGACGCAGTTAAAAAAGGAGAGTGGGGGGTGGGGGCAGGACTGGTCACTACAGCTTGGCAAATTAGCACGATAAGTCCGAGCTTCCCTAATTTGTTGCACAACCCACCACACTGGAGCAGGACCAGCACCCCAGGAGCTGTTAATATCCTGCCGGGGATCTTCCGCTTTGGAGTGTACCTCAGCTCGATGCCCTTCATTCTCCTAGTGGAATGTGGATAGATCATGGTTGCAGGTGGAGCTGTGTCCCCTAAAGAGTCATGATGGAGATCCGACCTTGTGTGGTTTACGGTCCCATTTGGGAGGGACTTATGCTAATGAGACAGGATGGGGGATAGGCTGATCTCGAGTCAATCTTCTTGAGATGCAGGAGCATAAACATGAAAGCTAGCAATCAGAGATGGGGGAAGGCTGATGTGGAGCCGCATGGAGCCAGGACACAGAGCTGATGGGATGAGGATCTTCTCCCAGTGCTGTGAGAGCTTTCTGCTACAGGCAGTGCCCTGATGTCAGACTGCCTGCCTTTTCAACTGGGCGAAGATAACGTTTTGTTCACTAGCATGACCCACTTGTGGCATCTCTACTATCACAACACTAGAGACTGAAGACAGATTTTGGTATCAACAGGGTACGGTGCTGCTCTCAGAAACAGGGAAGGAGTTTTGGAACTCGGTAATGGGTAGATAGAGGCTCGAAGGGTTTTACGGTGCTGGTAATGAAAAGTGTATATCGCCTTAAAGAGACTGTTGGCAGAATGATGTCTTGCAAAGCAATTTTGGGAGGGGCTCAGAAGGAAGTGAGGGGAATGACAGAAAAAGTCTCTATCCTGTTAGAAAGACATATGGTGCTGACAACCAAATGTGACTAGAAATGTGGCCCTTAAAAGTCGTTCGGATGAGGCTTTAAAGAAAATGCTGAATGCTGAAGAAAGGCCTAGGCTTTAAAAATAGTGGTAAGGAACTTACCTGAATTATATTCATATATTTGGGGAAAGACAAGATGTGTAAGCAATGAACTTGGATATCTGGCTAAGGAAGATATCTTCAAAGCAAGATGGTGAGTTTTCTAAGGAAGATCGTAAGGCAGATACTTTCCCTTTTCCCTTGTCACTTTTTGTAAAATGTTGAAGGAAAACGGATGGATTTTAAAACCAACAGGGAACAACGAAACAGCATTTAAATGGGAAGCTAATAACGAGCAGGAGTTTGAAGAAAATATTCTAAAACAGTGACAATGATTGTACCACATTTCTTGATGTGACTGAATCTTTTTTTTTTTTTTTTGTGGGCATCACTGCCTCTGGTGGTCGTGGGCGCTACCCAGCCGCCGCTGGATTTGAACCGCCAAGCCCGCAGACTGCAGTTCCGTACTCAACCACTTACGCCACCGGGGCTCAGCCCCGTGACTGAATCTTTTAATTGTATGATATGTGAATTATATACCAATACAACTGTTGGGAAAATGCTTTAATGATCTTATACAACTTAAGGACATATGTCCTTGCATGTTTATCAAGACTGTGGTTACCTAATCATTGTTAGAAAGATTAAGGCATCCGCTTAATCCCATCAGCAGAAAACCCATCAGCTTAGACTGAAAGAGACAGAAAAAATTGAAAGGAGAGAAAATTTTCTGTCTTGTTGAGTTCTTGGAGGCAGCAAATAGGCCCAAGGATCTCTTACAACTGTTGTCCTCCAAGAAAAGGAAGGGACCCTCCCTAAGGCCAACCAGAATCAGCAGAGCTGTAGGAGGAGGCACAAGAAGCCTTTACAAAGGGCAGAACTATGGTACTCTAGACCTCAGAGAGTGGGGCCACAGTCGGCTGAGTTTTAAGAAGTTGGAATTCAATTCCAGGGTGTGAGGGTGCTTTTAAGGAGTGGCAAGGGGATGGGACACGGGCCCAAAGCTAAGGAGACAGGGTTGACATGCCCAAGGGGCAGAGAATGAAGCCTGTTTGGGCCAAGAAGGTGGGATTGTCAACCAAGTGAACACCAAGTTGAGGAAGCAGAGATGTTGTCCAAGTGAAGCTGAAACCCAGGGCCAAGGGCCTTCCACATACAATTCAGAAGGTGAAACCAATAATCAGAGCCTGGGGGGTAGGAGTCATTGCTCAGACAGTCTCAGCGATCAAAAACCTAACCAAATTTCACAGCCATCACGTTGAATTCAGCCTCACAGCTACCCTGAAGAACATGATAGAGCTGCCTCTGAGTTTCCAAGAGTAACTTTTTGGGGAAGTACAAAGCCTTGCCTTTCTCTCTCAGAGTAGCTCGCAGCTTCAATGGGATGACCTTGCACTTCAGAGCCCAACTCATGACCACTATGGCATCAGGGGTCCTTAGTCTCAGGGGAAAGAGGGCAATTTTAGAGGGAAAGTAAATTGTTCCACTGGGCTTTGGACTTCTGGGTGTTTGTTGTTGTCCTTTCTTTCCCTCTGATCTCTCCCATTCTCATGGAAATTTCCACCTTGTGTTGGTCACCATCATACTTTGAAAACAGGTACCTACCTAGTCATCGAGATTTCACAAGGTTATTGATGAAAAGAAATTTTACTCCAGGATGGTCTATATCTAAAGTCGCATCTATATTGGATTCAGAGGATGATCCAGAATATGAGATTTTGTTATACCTGGAGTTTACTGAAGACTTTTGAGCTGATATTGATGAGTAAATGTGTTTCACTGATGACAAAGATATGGTTTTGGGGTAGAGTGTTATGGATTGAGTTGTATCCCCCAAAACATGTGCTCTGAATTCTAGCCTCAGTGCCCATAGTCATAATCCTGCTTGGTAATTGGTTGCTTTTATTATGTAGATGAGACAAGATTAGGATGGAGTATATCTTGAGTCATTCTCTTTTGAAATACAAAAAAAGATTAATGGAGCAATTTAGCCAGTACAGAAGGAAAGATGGAGATTGATGCCAAACCTATGAAGTATTCCAAGAAACCATGAAACTGATGGGGACTTTTTTTTCCCCAGAGTTGACTCTGAGAGAATGACACTCCCTAGAGTCAGTGCCTGAATTCCAGGTTCTAGCCTTATAAACATGAAATAATCAATTTGTTGGCCAAAGCCACCCATCAGCGGTACTTCTGTAGATCACCCAGACAATCACTATCTAAGAGAACACTAGGGATGTTTCTGCTAAATGCATTCTTCCATTCATCTCTTTCCCTCACTAGACTATCATTTCCATGAGACAGAAGCCTTCATCCTATTACTCATCACTGTATCCACCTGGCACCCAAGATACACTCAAACTATCGGTGGAGGAATAAAAAAAGACAAGACGGTTTGTGGGTAGGTCTTTGCATGGCACCCTCATCCACTCGCTGCCACCCAGTCAATGCCAATGCATAGCAAGTGAGGTGACCCTCAGAAGAACCCAAGAAGTCCTGGTGGCAAAGGCTCTGGGGGCTGCTAACTATAAGCTCAAACACTACCAGCCACTCCAAGGAGAAAGTTAGGGTTTTCTCCTCCCATAAGAAGCAGGTAACATAGCAGGTTGTTAACTGCTAGGTCGGTAGTTCAAACCACCAGTTGCTCCTCAAGTAAAAGGTGGGCTTTTTGTCTTTTGTAAAGATTTATAGTCTCAAAACTCCTATGTAGATTCATATGAATAGAAATCAACTTGATGGTGGTGAGTCTGTTTGTGTGTTTTCAATTCACCTTTGCAGGTGGGAAGTTCTAACTGACTCAGCAGTACCAAGGAAGAAAGGTGTGATGATTTCTCCTGTCATAAAGATTGCAGAGCCAAGAAAGCTCAATGGACACTTCTACTCAGTAACACATGAGTGCACCATGATTCAGAATGAACTGGCTGCCAGGGGTTGGTTTTGTCAGATCATTGGGTCCTGCTAGCTACCAATAAGCATATCCCTTTGACCACCTTATGTGCATCTATATGGTTTTTCATCCATTGTAGACTTACATAGGTTTTAGCCAGGTATTTTGAGTACAGATGCTTTGTTTTCCACAGCATCACTTGAGTGTGCCATATAGCTCAGAACAGAGGCTTTTAGGGTAATTTCTAACCCCACTTTGCTCTCTAAGTAAATTGCCTCTTCCCATCACTCACACAACCCAATGTTGGTTCGAAGTGGATGAGGGGCAGCAGACACCAGGCGACACTGCCACAAGGGGTGACCCATAATGACCGTCTCTAAAATGTTGGTACAGAGTTTCAGCAGAAACGGTCTTATATGTTACAAAAATATCCCTGTATTTAGCTATCACAACAAAACAATGTTTACACACCCAGCTTACACATGTCAATACAGGGTTAATATTGTATGTTAATTTATTTCTTGAAATTTCTAATAGGATCAAGTCCCCAACCCCCTAAGTGAAACCCAATGCTATCACATCTACTCTAACTCATCGTGATCTGTACCTAGTTTTTATAAACAATGGTCTCCTTGTTCTCCTCAGAGGGACTGGTGGTTCTGAACCCTCAGACTTGCAGTAAGCAGTCCAATGCTTACCGGATAGCGTCACTGGGCCTCTCTCCATCAGGCCAGAGCTGTCATTATTACTAATTACAATTATACTCGTCATGTGGATTTGTCTGGACATACCACAAGCATACACGTAGATTTTGTTGTTGTCGGTGCTTTAATAACTGCTGCTGTGGTCAAAAGACCTCATATTTTGACTGCCATACTGTGGCCATTCGTTATTTGTGGACCTGTAACTATTTTCAGAATGAAGTAATAACTGAAGGAAAAGAAGAAAAAAAAAGGCTCTGTTCCTTTACTAATAATGCTATAATTAATAATGCTGTGATTCTGTGAAAAGTGTTATAAAGCAATGCCGTCATTAGTATCCACATAAGAACACTAATAAAATATGCTATCCATACTACATAAAGTAACAAGAGTTAGTATATTTAAACCATTGATAATTATGTTTCATAGTCTCTGATCAAAATGAATGATAATCATGACTAAGCATTCTGCATGTTCTGTTGTGGCCATAAGGAGGTCTGTGTGGGGCATGGGAGGATGCCACCATGAATGACAACCCTGAGGCCCTGTTGGCCTCATTGCATCTGCCCCCATGCTTTCATGAGTGGCAGTATTATTCTCATCCCTCTGTGTTGCAGTCACAGAGAAAAGGGCAGGGCGACTTCCAAAGAAGCCTCTTCTTTATAGAAAAGTATCTGAGATCAGCGGTGCTGTAAAATAGATTCTTCAAGGTGTTCTGTGACAAATACACACACATTCATATTCTCTTTCTCTTTGTCTCTGTCTCTGTCTCTCTTTCTCTCTCTCCCAATCTGTCTATGGGTTCTGTGGAGAGGCAAGGGTATTTCTGGGACTGTGCAGGAAAGAGAGCCCGATGCAATCTCACTGGATTCTCAGACCCAACTTCACAGATGACACTACTGCAGAATTGAAAATGGAACAGACTGCGGGGCTGGCACCAAGGTTTCCAGAGATAGGGGATGAATGACAGACAACACATCCATCAACACGCTCAGTGATCAGGTAAGGCTGGAAACAATGAGTGGCTGCACTCAATGTCCCAAAGGAAGCTCGGGCAACTCAATTAACCTCTTTCTGCCACATTCTCATCACTTATAAATTGAGTACAACAACCTACCTAGCAGACATTGCAGAGGGATATGCTAATCAATATGAATAGACAGCGATATGCATGGTAGCTAATAATATTATGTTAACTAGCAGAAAATCATGGGGCTACAAGGGACTCCAGAGGTCAATTGCTCCCATAGGCACTCAAATAATTCCAGAAGGATTAGGTTCTAATTCCTTGTAAAGGGCCTTGTAGAAAGGCATTCCCAAAAAACTTCCCTTGGTCACAGGATTCATCCTTTAGTTCCCAGCGTTCCAAGCTTGCCTCCTCCTCTACCGGTCTTCACCCCCCTCCTCGCACTGAAATGGAACAAAGAATCACTCCAGCCTCAATTTCCTCTCTCACAAAACAACGGTGGCTGCCACCCATTAGGCCTGGTTAGAGTTAGCTCAGAGAGGTGGGCTGTGTAGCATGTGGCTTGGGAAGGCATCAAAACCCTAACATCAGGGAAGAATTCCATAGCCCATGGGTGGTTTTAAAAAAAAACCAATAACACACACAAAAACAAAGCCACAGAAATTTAAGGGATCACAGAGTTTGGTTAATGTGCCTAGGGACTGGGTTCTAGCCAGGTTAACTGAAGTAGTGAACTTTCCTACTATTTCCAGGGATAAGTTCTGATACCTGCCAAAGAGGAAGAGAATTTGGACTGAGATTTATGCTATCGTGAATGGGGGCTTTCAAACATGCCAAGCCTGGGAACTCAAAATCGACCTGACAGCAATGAGTTTGGTGTTGGTTTGGTAAGCTCCTTCAGCCTGTGTGAAATGCAGTCATGCCCATTTACTGCAGTGGGTGGAAAAACACAGCCCAGGGTCTAGACTGGGGTCTTTGGATTCCAATTCTGCCTACTTGCCACTTTGCTGTGTTAGACTCTTTGTATCTGAGAAGTCGAGCCTGCTCCTGGAATTCATTATTTCCAAATGATGTATTTTCAGTATAAAACTGAAGTGTGTAGGAAACAAAATTAAACTGCAATGTGACTGCAATTATGCTGAAAAATAAAGACCCAAAGCTATGTACTGAAAGAAAAAAAAGACAAATATACTGTAAAACCTAAAAATGCAATTGGGTTTAAGTGAAGCATGCTGGGCACACTTAGTAATCAACCTTTTTCTACATCCAAAATTTCCTTTAATGAAGCTATGTTTATTTACAGCTTAAGATGTAAAGTCAATGAATGATTTAAAATATATGTTATATGTATTTACACACTCACATATAAACACATCTATGGATTGATTTTTGAGAGTCAATGTACACAGCAACCGGCAATTCCTGTAGGAGAAAAGAGAGCTCATCCTTACCTTCCCAGAACTACTGTATGCTGTTCCTTCTTCCCCACCACTACACAGAGATGACTCTGGCAACTGACTCAAAATACTCAGTAGGCCATCAACTCTTTGTTGACAGTGTGCCAAGCCAATAGCAGGAATCCCTTCTAAGTTTTGACAAAAGTCCAAATTTTGCCCAGATCAGAAGCATTCCTATTTAGAGCAACAAGCTCAAAGATATAACAAATGGAACTCTACAACAGGTTGTTGATCTCTCTTAGCTATCCACACTAATCACTGGGAAGGAAATCCTGTCTAGAACTTCTGAGAGTGTGAAGCTTATCTGGGGAAGGTAGGGCAAGAGGAACTAGTGCTTTAATATCGTCTATTCTTTATAATTTTGCTTGCTGAACATGAAGAGGACTTGAAGCCTTTACTGATGAAGTTCAGAGAAATGGCTCTCCAGATGTATTACAGCACAACAAAAACAAACAAAAATCCTCACAACATCATGAGACACAGAAGATGCAAATGTTAAGGGTTTGTTTTCCTTCCATTCAAAATTAACCACCACGGTAGCAGCAGTAAGGAAATCTAACACCGCATTGCAGTGGGCAGAGCCACTGTCAAAGACCTCTTCTGAATGATAAAGACAAGCATGCCCTGTCTTGGCACCCAACTAAAGCCACAATGTCTTCCGCTGCCTCCTGCGCATGCAAGAAGTGGACAATGAATAAGGAAGACCTAAAACTAGATGCATCTGAATTACAGTGTGGTGAAGAATATTGAATATACCATGGACTAGCAGAAAAATGAGCTAATTTGTCTTGGAGAACATATAGTCAAGAATGTTCCCTAGAAGTGAAGATGGCGAGACTTCATCTCCTGTCCTTCAGACATGTGAACAGGAGGGATCGGTTCTTGGAGAAGGACATCATACTTGGTAAAGGAGAAGTTCCATGAGAAGAGGAAGCTCCCCAGTGTGATAGGTTGGTACAGGGCCTGCAGCCACAGGCTCAAACGTTGTGTTGGTTGTGAGGATGGATGGGCAGAGAAGTATTTCATCTTGGGTACTATTGGAAGGGAGCACCCCCGAGCAGATTTTGTTAGCCCTCACAGTACCTATTGCCCAAGGAGCCCTGGTAGTGGGCTATGCTTTGGGATGCTAACCACAAAGCCAGCAGCAGTTCAAAGCTGCCAGCCACTACCTGAAAAATGAGACTTCCCATGCCCATAAAAGCTAGCCTTGTGGGTGAAGGGAGACAGCAGCCGGTGTAAGATATGAAAATAATAATAATTGATAGGTTATCAAGGGTTCAGGAGGATGCAATGGTGGAGAGGGAGGGAAAAAGAGGAGCTGGTACCAAGGACCCAAGCAGAAAGAAAATGTCTTGAAAATGATGATGGCAACCCATGTACAAATGTGCTTGATACAACTGATGAGTGTATTGTTTTAAGAGCCCCCAATAAAGGGACCTTTTTAAAAAGGCTGTAGTCTTGGAAATCCCCCAGGGGCAGTTCTCTATCTGGTTCTGTAGGGAAATAATGATTTGAAATAGTGATTCAGTTGAGTGCGTGAGTTTCTAGCGCTAGCAGTAAAAGTCCACTCAGTATGCTAAACTTCTCTATTTATTGAGAGCCTCCGTGGGACTGTGGGATCTTGCTTTGGAAGCGTAGTAAGAATAAACAGGGAAAACACAAGTAACTCCAAACATATCCTTGGATAAGTTTCATCAGTGAAAGCAAGGAAGGGACCATTGCAATGATCATGCAGAGTCACAAGCCTTAAGTAGAAGCTTGCTTTGCAATGCTTTGCATTGCTTTGCAATGTTGAGTTGATAGGACAGGGAAGGTATCTAAAACCTGGGTGCCAGATGTCCAGACAGGGGCGCAATGTCAGGGCTCTCTTCATAGATAGCCCCTAGGTACTGGGTGAGGCTGTGTTTCCTTCTATTGCATGCAGAGGTCGCTGTGAGTGAGGACCTACTCAGTGGCCCCCTAAGAAGAACATTATTCACACAGTGGGACAGGACAGTCCCGAGGGCCACTCTGTCACATGTGTGCCTCGGCGAACTGCCGGAAGCTTTTCCAAATCACTCACCTTCACACAGCCCCGTGTTCTCCAAGTAAAACTGGTCTCGGCAATGGGACAGACAGAGGCCATACGGTATGTTTTCTCCAGATAGCTGCTCAACCTGCAGTCCTTCTTCAGGCTTCTGACACTGGGTACAGTGAGAGGCCCCGGGACCCACGCAAGTCAGGCACGAGGCATGGCAGGCTGCACATAGGAACGAAACAGCAGAGGTCAGCTGAGATGTGCAAGTTGTTCAAGGCAAAAAAGACCCACCTGACATGTAAGCCCTCAAAATTATTAAGGGTTCATGGGGGGGTGGTGGGGAGGGAGGGAACATGGGGAGCTGGTACTGGGGTCCTAAGTGGAGAATGGATGTTTTGAGAGTGATGATGGCAAGAAGTATGCAAATGTGATTTGCATACAATTGATGTATGCATTGATCAAAATGGGAGTTGTATGAGCCCCCAATAAAATAATTTACTTTAAAAAAAGAGAGGGAAAGAGGAGCTTATCCCTAGGGCTCAAGTAGAAAATATTTGGAAATGAAGATGGCAACCTGTGTACAAATATGCTTGATACAAATGATGTATGGAATGTTATAAAAGCTGTAAGAGCCCCCAATAAAATCATTGGGGGGAAAATAATTTCACAATCTCTCATTTTCATGGTCACTTGGGAAAGTCAGATAAAATATAGGACCCAAACCAGCCCATAACCCGAACAAAGCAAACTCACTGCCGGGGAGCTGAGTCTGACCCACAGTGACCACAGAAGATGGGGTAGAACTGCCCAGGGCTCCCAGAAGCGCTCTGTCTGGACAGAGAGCCTCCTGTTTCTCAGGCAGAGCAATTGGCTCTTTGGAACTACAGACTCTCCAGTACACAGCCGGAGGTATCACCGCTCTCTCACACCCAGAATTTGCGACAATTCCCTTTAAATATCGATTGCAGCTGCTCTGTTGGGCAAGTTTTTTTTTCTTCTCCTGAAATGACCTACAAACTCTTTTCTAAGGTGGCTGACATATAAATTAAAAATACAGCCCCAGTGGCGTAGTGGTTGTGCATGGGACAGCGGCCCACTGGGATGGAGGTTCAATTCTAGCAGCGGCTCCACAGGAGCAAAGGCTGGGCCTCCTACTTCCACCACCAGAGGGCAGTGATGCCCCCCCAAAATACCAAACAAACCTGTAATAATCTCACGTATTAAATGTTTGATCCCCATGTTCTAGTTTCCAAGGGCTCCCACGATCTATTTCTGCCCACCCGTCTGCCCGAAAAGCACTCCTGTGCAAGCAGCTATTCTACATCCTTTTCCCCAGCCCAGGGCAGTGCCCAGGCTTCTCCATCAGTCTGTCTGTCCATCCATCCACGTGCTCAGCAGTCTCATTAGCAGCAACAAGTTCTTGGGGGGAAATACTCACTGAAGGTGAAAAATCACAGACACATATTCGCAGTGCTAGGAGGGAGGGAAGGAAGGGGAGAGAGACAGTGTGTATTGGTGTGGGAGGGTTTTGCTGAAATAAAATTGCCTTCAAGTATGGTCAGAAAACCCGTGGCCATTTGGGGAGTCTTTGTAAATCATCAAATGCGATTTGTAAAAAGCTGCTTCTTCTCAAGACCAACCATTATAATGGGGGTAAAAAGAGAATGTTTCATAAATAGGAGGGGGTTTCGGAGTGTGTGGTAAAAAGAAATTCAAAGATAGTTCCACAGAAGATACACTGGAGGGAAAGCTGTAGCAAAAAAGTAAAGTGACTGGAACCAAGCGACTGTCTTTGCTAGAGAGAAATCTGCTCCGAGTGGCTGTGACATGACGGTACCTCTGCAGACGCCATTATCGGGGTAGAAGTCCTCGCCACAGCTCAGCAGACAGCGACCTTGGTGCAGCACGTGGGGGTGGGCGCAGGCTGTGCAGTGAGAGGCTGTGGGCCCGTGGCAGCTGGCACACGAGTTAGGACAAACTGAGGAACAGAGCAACAGGGACACTCAGTGGGTCAGGTGACCCCCATCCCAACTTATGTGCTAGCCGGGAATCCCTCTTCCCCAAATGCTAAACTCCCCTATGGATGCAACATCATAATCAGGGGGCGGGTAGGGGTGGGGAGTGTCAGACATGTTTTCCCTTTTTGCCAGAACTGCCACAAGCCCCTTTTGCTCACGCCCCCTCTACCAAGTCTACATAATTTATACAGTCCACTGTATCCAGCTCACGATGACTCTTTGTGTGTTAGAATAGAAGTGTGCTCCGAGCTTTCCGTGGCTGATGCATAAGGAGGTCACCAAGCCTAACCTTCAAAGCACCCTGGGGTAGACTCGAACTGCCAGTCTTTCGGCCCACTGCGGAGCATGTTAACAGCTTGTCCCACCCCTGACCTAACCACCGACCCTTTCTGTAGTGTTGATATTCATTGTTTTGTGCAGAGCATCACTGTCCACCCCCCATATGAACATGATGAGGTAGTGGTGCTAGGGGGCGGTGCTTTGGTTTCATGATGAGGGAAGTGTGGTCAATCACAGTATTCAGATGAGGAAACTGATGTCTTCAGAGATTTTTAAATTTTCTCTAGACCACAGAGCTCGTTATTTACAGCCATGGGCTGTGTAGTCTTAGGACAGTTTAGAAAAAACCCTTAGTGTCTAAATAGAAAACTGTAGACAGTTCCTGGGTCTGTCTGTTGAGAGCACTGGACATTCCATCTGGCTCATCCATTCAACCGTCTTCGCTGTGAACCAAGTCTGAGTCTCTCCATGGCATGTGTAATGGGAGAGGTTGGACTAAGTGATGTTGATGAGACTTTGGGTCTTAGTGTTCTGTGATTCTAAGGAAGATTCACTTTAAAGAGCCTCACCACCACATGTGACAATGGCAGGAGCCTCTATGTCCTGCTTTGGCCTCAGGTGGTGGCAAGGGGACCCCTCTTACCCTAGCAGATGAGTGGGAGTTAGTCCTTGGGGGCTGAACCAGGTCTTTGGAAGAGCAGGCATCAGGAGTGAGGAGAGCCCACTGGAGGGCTAGGTCTGGAAAGGGAGTGTGTGGTGTCGGGATGAGGGCCTGGGGACAGGGTGCTGAGGAAAGAGGAGTACTGGGTTTGGAAGCCAAGGGGAGCTTGATGAGGAGACTCAATGGGATAAGGCTAGATATTTTACCACTATCAGCCACTCGGTAGAAATAAGGACCTGTATGGGGATTTCAGAGAAGGAGAGCATTCAGGGCATCCCTGGCAGCAGGAGTTAGTTCTCAGAAGTCCTAGTGCGGGATGACAAACATTAAACATACAGAAATTGGAGCCTCACAGCTTCAAATGTGAGTTTAGGCATCAAGAACATGCATGCTGCAAGAAAGACTACGTAAGTAGCACTTTTCTAACTGCTAGTGATTGTCATTACTAATTTTGCCAGCGAGCAAATTTGATTTCCCTTTTTGTGTGATGAGCTACAGTTGCCAATACACATGAAGGGTTATATGTACACAGGAACAATGTGAAGATCATCAACATGTTCCTGACATTTCACAGGAAGCAACAAATGACCTCTGATGCTGGCTGCTATCTGTGCTCAGGCCCTTCAATCAAGCACTCGTGCTCCCCAGCATCCACCCCAGCTCCCACTGTTATACCCAACACACACACACACACACACACACACACACACACACACACATGTTCTACAGAGGTAGAAATGAGTCGTTCTAATGCCCTGTTTTCCCATCATGCATCCAGATCCCCAAATGAGCAGGAGTTCGTGGACAAATGGAATGAAAAGATAATGCAGATTTCCCACAAATTTCCTCAAGCATGCATGGATAATCGAACATGTGTTAAGGGCTTTTTTGTTGAGGCTGGTTGCTCATCTCTTACCTTCGCATCTGCCGGTGGCATCCGCGTAGTACCCGGTGGGGCATTCCAAAATGCACTTCCCATGCAGCAACACGGTCTTCTCAGTACAGGCCAGACATCTGGGGCTCTCCGGGCCACAGCTCTTACAGGATTGTTCGCAAGCTGAGGGGGAGGGAAATCCATCAGTGAAAAGCTGGGTGAGCCAAATGGGCAATGCGTCCCTCAGTTAATGCCCAGCAGCCCCACAGGAAGCTCAGTCTCCGCTGGCTGGGCTCAGCTTTGCTTCTTCGGTGCCAACATCTCAAAGGTCTTGACTCCTTCTGTTTTCACAGATGAAGAAGAGCTGCAAGTTATGGTCTGCCTTCAGCACAGCACAATCCATCTTCTAAGGCACACCCATCAGTGTCGCACAGGGAGTTATTTATCTTTCATATTTAGAGCAGCATTCCTTTTGAACACTTTTTTACAGAGAGATTTTCTTTTCCTAGGCAGATAGTTCTGTTTATATATAATTTTGTATTTTTTTTCACTCAAACATCTGCCACTTTAAAAAAAAACAACATGTCATTGGTGCCTCTTACAGCTCTTATCACCATCCATCCATTGTGTCAGGTACATTTGCTGCCACCATCATTATTAAAACATATTTTTTCTACTTGAGCCCTTGATATCAGCTTCCCCTTTCCCCCGTCCCTCCCCACTCCCTCATGAACCCTTAATAAATTATAAATTATTATTTTGTCATATCTTACACCAGTCAAAGTCTCTCTTCACCCACTTTTCTGTTGTCCATCCCTTGGTAGGAGGTTATATGTAGATCACTGTGATCAGTTTCCCCTTTCTTCCCCCACCTTTTCCTTACTGTCCTGGTATGGCTACTCTCAATGTTGGTCCTGAGAGGTTTATCTGTCTTGGATTTCCTGTTTCCAGCTCTTATCTGTACACGTGTACATGCTCTGGTCTAGCCAGATTTATAAGGTAGAATTGGGGTTATGATATTGGGGGGAGGAAGTATTAAAGAACTACAGGAAAATTGTATGTTTAGTTGGTGCTGTATTACAACCTGACTGACTTGTCTCCTCCCTAGGACCCCTTTTGTAAGGGAATGTCGAATTGCCTACAGATGAACTTTGGGTCTCCAGTTCACACACCCCCTCATTCAAAATGATATAATTTTTTTTTTGTTCTGGGTCTTTAATGCCTGATCCCTGATCCTATAGACATGTCATGTTTACACAGGCTGGTGTGCTTCCTCCACATAGGCTTTGCTGCTTCTCAACTAGATAGCTACTTGTTTATTTCTGAGCCTTTAAGACCCCAGACCCTCTATCTCTGCAGGTCTATCTAGATAAGATAGACAGGATAAACAATCCAGAGAAGGAAACAATGGGACCAATGGTTCCAGGGGGACATGGTAGGTGGGGGTGTGAGGGGGGGAGAAGAAGTAGGTGTCAACAAACAAACCCAGGGACAAGGGAACAAGTGATCTAAAATCAATGGTGAGAAGGGCATAGGAGGCCTGGTAGCACTTGATCAAGGGAAATGGAACGGAGAGGAATAACTGAAAGCCAAATGAAGGCTAAACCTGATAATGGGACACGAGGAAAGAACTAGGATGCAAAGATTATCTACAGAGGTCCAAATACAGATACGCATATATAAGTGTATTTATATATGATGATGGGGAAATAGATCTATGTGCATATATTTATAGGCTTAGTATTAAGATAGCAGGCGGACATTGGGCCTCTACTCAAGTACTCCCTCAATGCAAGAGCACTTTGTCCCACTAACCTGGCATTCCATGATGCTCACCTTCCTGACATGATCGCTGAAGACAAAGTGGGTGCATCAGCAAATGTGGTGAAGAAAGCTGATGATGCCCAGCTATCAAAAGATAGAGTGTGTCACATTTAATATGGGGTTTAGAGTTAACATAGCCTCGGATATGAAGTGGCCACATGTAGCAAACGAAAACACAGGCCATTCGGATAAATTTAATGCTTACAGAGACAATGAATTTGTTTTGTCTGTTCTTAAAGTACACGCATGTCTGAAATATTTTATCCATTACCTGGCTAAGGCTACTTGAAGGGGGAATTAAAAAGTGTAGGGTTCCTGAAAGCAAGCAAGGCCAAGCTATTAAAATTATAAAGAAAACATCAAGTTTGCATAATCTTCCAGGGCTTACTGATTGACTGATTTGTTTAGTTGCCCCAATTAGCACCTATTAAGCTCTCCATCAGGTACTCTGCTAAGTGGGGCCAACAAATCAACTGCCATTCAGAGTAACCAGACTCCTGCCAACTCCACGTCTTGAAGAACAGAACTGCCCCCCAAAGAGGGTTCTGGTGGGAACTGTTTAGAAGGAGATCGCCCAGACCTTCCTTCTGAAGTACCTCCCAGTGAGTTTGACCTTTCACTTAGTAACCAAGAACGCTGTCATGGGTAGTAAAGAAACCACATCTACAAACAAAAACAAACCTGTCTCTGCTTTAAGGGCTATTTTAATATAACAGACGGGGAAAGACACACAAGAAATATTGCGGTGACGCAAAGCTGTGCAGTAAGAGGTAAGAAAAGTCTGGGAGAGATTCCCAGGAGGGCCTGCTCTCTGAGGATCCTGTTGGGAAGCCATTGGGGCAGGCCCTTCAGATGAGAGGAGAAGTACTCCTGGCTGAACCAGTAACACAAGGGAACATCTTCATGTTTTCGAAGATCCTGGAATATTTAGGGAGCTGCATTTCCCTTGGACTGTGAGGTGGGTGAGGTCAGAGCACGGGAAACCTGATCTGAGACTATGCTGCCTTATTCTGCGGTGGGCACCAGGAGCCCAGACCGAGGTGAATGCACCAGAGAATGATGGGCATGTTAGATTATAAGAAATGCGACTAGGGCTGAGCCCCGGTGGTGTAGTGGTTGTGCGCGGGACTGCGGCCCACTGGGACGGAGGTTCAATTCCAGCAGTGGGGCTGGGCCTCCTACTCCCACCACTGGAGAGCAGTGATGCCCCCCCCAAAACAAACAAACAAACAAAAAAAGAAATGCGACTTTAGCTTCCAATGGGAATGTCCCTTGGAGGGCCGAAAAACAAGAGTTGGGGGCCAGGTGGAAGATCTAGCTAATGTTGATGGAACAAACTGATAGGAGTTAAATCAGGGCTGTAGGGCAAGTGATGGATTTGAGAGGTCTGAAGGAACAACTCTGTCCTGCATAGAGTCCAGGATCTCCAGAGAGAAATGAAGCATTTGTTGGCTCCCTCCACATTTCAGTTTCTTCATCTCTAAAATAGTAGTAGATGCGTGTAAATCCACAGATTTCCTTGGGTGCAAGGACTTTATAAATTAATGAAGTTTTTCTCTCACTGCCATCAAGTTGATGTGAACTCACAGTGACGCTATAGGGAAGGACAGAACAGCCCCTGTGAATTACTGAGACTGTAACTGCTTATGGGAATAGAAAGGCCTGTCTTTCTCCACAGAGCAGCTGGTGGTTTTGAACCGTGGACTGTGTGGTTAGTAGCCCAAAGTGTAACTACTATGCTGCCACAGTTCCTTTAATAGTTTAGTAAAAATATATGTGAACATGTATCATATGTGTGTGGTATATGCATGTAAACACACCACACACACACACACACACACACACACACACACACACACACATAAACCAACACAATTTTAAGAAACTGCCAAGAGATTAAAGCGGTTCTCTAACCATGGAAAAGTCATTGGAAATTTAGATACACTGTATTTTAACCTAGTTCATACAAGGTCTATGGTATACTTCACTTATACTAAAAAATTATTCATTTTTAAAACAAGCTAAATCTCTTTATTTGCTAAAACCTGTACTTTTACTCATGAAAGCTGAGCAACCTGGCAATAGGATGTTGCCTTCTTTTACCCATCAATGTGTGTGAAGGCGTGAGGGGGCAGTGGTTCTTATGATGGTCAGGGGCTGAGCTGAGGGGGGGGGAAGGGTTGGGATGCCACACCTGGAAGAGGAGCCAGACCGGAGTTAGGGATCACACCATGTTTGGCTTTGGAAATGTTCAGTCCAGGAAGTGGTCAGGGGTACACCATAGTCATCAACGTAGAGATCCTTGCTGATGCCAGAAATGCAGCTACTGGCTCCGGAAATGAATGAGGAATAAGACAGATCAGGCAAAGACCTTCAGTTGTACAAGGGATCACAAGGAGGAGAAACTGACTCCACAGCACGCATGACAAGGAGGCAAGGACCAACATCGAGTGACCCAGGGGGCAGATGATTTTATATCAATTAAAGTAAGCAAAGTGATGAAGAAGACACGGCAGGAGGGAAAGCAGAAGCAGGGTGCCCAAGAAGGCAAGGAGGACAGAATTTTAGGAAGAGTGTTCTACCTGTGGATGGTGCAGAAGGGCAAATGAAGTTCAAAGAGGGGGGCTGAACTCAGCAGCAAGGAGACGGATGATGGAGGCCATGAGGCTTCAGGGACTGGAGTAGATGGACAAAATGAAAGTGGAGGTCATGACGGACAGATCCTTGCTATAGGAGCCCTGGTGGTGTAGTGATTACATGCCAGGCTGCGTTGGTTGATGATTGAAAACCACTACCAGCTCCTCAGGAGAAAGACAGGCTCTGTACTCCCATAAAAAGTATTTGTCTCGGAAACCCACAGGGGCCACCATGAATCAGCAGTGACTTTGTCTGGTTTTTCCTTTGAGCTGGGAATGGACAGGAAAAGAGGAAGCTCTCTGTTGCCATACAGACTGGTAGGGAACAGTCCACAGGATTTACTCAACAATCCATAGGAGAATCCTTTGGGGTTGTCCATCCACTGGAATTGACATAATGACACTGGGTTTAACTTTTTGGTTTGAGATGTGAATGGAGGGACAAAATCTAAAACAGCCACACTCACTGCCCGCAATCAATGCCAACTCTTAACCATCCTAAAGAACAGGGTAAAGCCGCCCCTGGGCATTTCCAAGACTGGAACTGTTTTTTTTTTTTTTTGACATCACTGCTCTCCGGTGGTGGGAGTAGGAGGCCAGCCCCACTGCTGGAATTGAACCTCCGTCCCAGTGGGCCGCAGTCTCGCGCACAACCACTACGCCACCGGGGCTCAGCCTTCCAAGACTGGAACTGTTTAAGGGACTAGAAGGCCCCATATTTCTCCTGAGGAGCGGCTGAAGGTTCCAAAGTGCTGACCTTGCTGATTGCAGTCCTATGTGTAACCACCACGCCACCCGGACTCCTGGAGCAGACAAAAAGGGGAATGATTCAGAGGAACAGGAGGATGAAGGGGACACTTTGAGAAAATTCAAATATATATCAATCCTGAAAAGGGCTTGAAAAAAGAAAAGAGCTTGAATAACCAGTGAAAGAATACTCAATGGGGGGAGGGGGAGATAAAAAGGGGAATGTGTATTCCAAAGATCGAGTGGAAAGATTAGCTTTGAGCAGGGGGACAAAACACAGCCTTTGGTCAATCTGTCATACTGTGCAGGATGCTATGATGCTGGAAGCGAGGCTGTCAGGATTTCAAGTAGAAGGGTTGTTTTCTATAGTGTTCAGGTGTCAGCAGAACTCCCAGACTAAAGCAAAATAGGAAGAAAGACCTATTTCCAAAACTTAGCCAATGAAAACCTTATACTGTCCAGTTAGAGCTGAAGATGAATCCCTCAGCCGAAAGACACTTCTGAGTCCAGGGTGGTCAAAACAATGGAATGGAGCAACCCAGCAACCGAGAGGAGTCCTGTTGTCAAGAAGGAACACCTTGAGTCAGAGCTGACCAACAACCAACCCCACCAGAGAGAAAAAGGAGGAGGTACAACTGAGGTCAGCTGAAGGTGAATCAATGAATCTCTCTGAACGTCCTGGAGAAATGCCTCCAGTCAACCATACAATCCTTTCCTGGGCTAAAAAGTTAATATTAAAAAGTAAGTGTTTAAAAAGTTAACATTTGAGGAATAGAGAACTTGACAGAGATTTATTCTGTCGGATGCCTAACTTCAACTACATCATGCTAATTACCTGAAAAACATTTCAGGAAATTGAGGCAAAAAGAAGCTAAGCACTGTGGCCAAACTTTGAATCTTGGGGGATTCAGCGTCCCTCTGCAGGCACATATAAGAAGCAAGATGAGCTCCAGTCAAAGGGCAAAGGTCAGAATATCAGAGAAAAGGAAAATCCTAGACTTGACGCAGAGATGGGACGAACAAAAGCAGTGTTCAGTCCTGCCGCCCCCATAAACCCTCTGGGAGCTTCAAATTCGGATTGTGATGAGAGTTGTATGAGCCCAATAAAATGATTTTTAAAAGAAAAAAAAAAGCAGCTTCAAATTCTATAACTGACTTTTCTCAACAGGCTGAGTACTACTCTGTAGGCCTTCTTTCTCAAAAGTAAGATGGACAGAATTTTTAAAGAAATCATTGATAACAAAAACATTACAAAAATATTTTCCAGCACACCTGACGTTGCACTTAGAGGGGAATTTCATAATTTAATAAAATTATAAGGAAGATGTTCTTTCTCCCCTGATGAATTTACAGCACCAATATATTATGAATAAAAATTCCAGTTGCCTTTCCCCCCCTTTAATTATTAGATAAACTTACTCTAAACTCCATAACTAGTTAAGTTAGTTGTGAATGAAAAGGTAAGAGACAAGAGACTTGCCTGCCCAGGTACTGAGATAGTCTACAAAGTAATAGAACTTAATGCACAAAACCATGTACTGGCTTGAAGACCGACATTTAGACTACTGGATTGAAAGTTAGAGTACAGAAACACACCTATGTGGATATGGGATTTCGACATGCAAAAGGAGAGTCAAAAGTGCTAGAAGCATCTAGAAAAATGTGTTCACAATTAACAGAAAAAGAAAACTAAATCCCAGCTTAGGCTCGTGTACATAAGGGGCTCCCTCATTAACCAAAGAATCTAATTTAATATAAAAACCATCAAGTCAATAGAAGACAATGTAGAAATATTTCTTTGGAACCTCAGAGGTAGACTAGGACTTCTTAAGAAACTCAAAAGCCAAATTCTAAAGCAAAAAAAAAAAAATGCATTAAGGGTTTCTGAGCAAATGTAAGCAAAATGAATAAATAAAATGGGGGAAGTTTGCATGTTTAAAAGTGACAACAGCTACAATATGCGAGGAATTTTAGGAAATCTAGAGTACTATGACAACAAGGACAATAAAACAATAGAGTAAACACATTAAAAACCTATAGAGAGACGAGGAAACTGAAAAGTCCGCAAGGAGTGGAAGAGATGAGGGAGCTCCTTGGAAATCAGAAAAATGCTAAACTGAGATTGCACTTGAGTCCTACTGACCAGAAAAGATTAGACCACTGAGAACATGAGATGACAGTGAGAAAGTGAGGATGAGAGGCTCCCAGGATGGGAGGCTGCCTGCCCAGCCATTCTGCGACATGATCTGCCACAGGGAAGAACAAGTGGCTCCCAACCCAGCATGACAACCGCTGTCAGTGTGCTGCACTATGGTGGCTTGCACGTGACTATGCTGCTGGAAGCTATGCCAATGGTATTTCAAAGACCAGTTGCTTTAGCCCTCCCCACCCCCCCTCAAGTTGGATGGATCTCAGAGGGTTCTACATTAAGACAGATCAGGGAGAAAGGCTTAGTGATTGACTGTTAAAAAGGAACAACCTGGCCATGCATGTCTTCCTACCTACAGTGAAAGGGACACCCTTTGAGACCCCCGAATAAGGAAAAGCTCACCTCCTGATACACAGGAACAGATGGCCTATAGCCTCCAGCTTACTTCTTCCAGCAAGTTCCTCAGCATCTCTCCTATGGTACCCTACGTCCTGACCAGCTTCTGTACCATGTATGATGCTGCTCACTCTCTCATCAACACAGCCTCACTGCTCAGTGTACTATGCCCCAAATTGCCTCAGTTCCACGGAGTTCGTCTCTTTGGGATCAACAAGTACTAAGGGATGGTGCTGAGGACAGCACCATAAGTGTGAGGAAGACATTGGGATAAAAGTCCGAAACATGCTTCCCCCTTCTATCTCTTGAATGCCTAAGAAAAACTATATATCTTTCTGCATGCTTCCAGGAATATACTGAAAACTGGGGCTTCTCGAACTCTGTTGTGGCAATCATGTACTCGTGTGTCAATTTCATGATTGGAAGTGTAGGGGTGGAGTCTAGCCTGTCAATCTGGAGATAGTCGATGAGACCTCTGTGTGGGCATGGCTTTCTCTGAGAATTCTGGAAAATCTCTAAGTATTTCCCATTGGAAGTAAGAGACTATCGATTCAGTTCCTTGGAGACGCTCAACTGACAAGATGGAAGCATAAACCCTGAGTCCTAGGAGCTGGAGCCTGAGTCCACTACAGGCTTACCCTGATGGAACCAGACCTCTGAAGCCAGAAAAACCACAGAGAGACCTCCTGCTAGTGCTGAGAAGCTTCTACCGCCAATGAATATAGCTGAGGGACCCTGAGCCCTAGAAATGAGGAGCCATGGGGAGATCCCTGCCAGAGCCGGGGTGTTTCTACTGCTACTAGACACACAAGACTCTGCACCCACTGGCCTGTGATTGTCCTGGTGTCATTGCATGTGCTTCATGGGTTGGAAAAAGACTTTATAGACTGGTATCAGCATATGGGCTAATATCGGACTTATGACCTTGGACCGGACTGGGTTGGGATGCTTTCTCAATGTTCCATCCTCTTGTATATAAACCTTTCCATTATATCCATATGAATCTTTTTTTTCTAGTCTACCCAGACTAACACCAGTCATGCTAGGGACTGATTTCTTTGAATCAGGAAAAGCAGGTGAGGTAAAGGCCGTGTCTCTTCTCCACAGTGGGAAACCATGTTTGGAGGCAGCTTGTTTGGTGATTATCTCTACCCATACTTTCCACTTCCACAACCTCCCAGCTATCTTTGATTGATTTCCTTAGAGGAAAATACCTTTTTTTCAGAAAAAAATTACAGTTAGAATCTAGAATATTATTGGAAATAGTACTGCATGATTAGCTTTGTAAAAGAAACCCCAAACCCGCTGTTGTCAAGTTAATTATGACTTACAGTGACACTATAAGACAGAGTAGAACTTACTCTTGGAGTTTCCAAGAGTGACATTTTCATAGAAACAGTTGATTTCAATTTCTAATTGCAGAACAGCTTGTGGGATTTGAACTGCTGACCTTGTGCTCAGTGGCTCAATTCACAGCCCACCAGGCCCTCAGGTAGAAATACCCAATGACCACAACAACGGCCTTACGCAGACCCGTGGAGATGGTGCCAGACTAGGCAACATTTTGTCCTGCTGTTTGGAGTTGTCTTGACGTGAACCTAACTCAATCGGAACCCCAAACAACAGTAAGCCAAAGATTCTGCCCCTATGTATAAATTCTAAAACAACTCCCATAAAAGTCCATAAAAGAATATGTTGGAGGCTGTTCTCTGGAGGTTTGGTAGTGGGGGGCTGGTGGCAAGCCACTGCTGTCACTGGAAGCTCAGAGGGGGAACCCTGGGAGGTGCAGACTCGGAACGCTGTGCCGTGCTGCGAAGCAATGGGTTAGATGCTAACACAATATGAGTCAATGTCCCAAAACGAGGGCAGAAGAGCACGGGCAGGCCACCGAATGAGCGTCAGCTGTAGGAGCAAGCTACTTGCTCTCGAGTCTCTTAGAACTCAGGGTGGCCTTATGTGTATGTGTGGACACAGTGAAGTGTCCACCACAGCTTTTCTCAATGGCTCATTTGGGGGAAGTGAATCTCTAGGTCTTGCTTCTGAGGTTCTTCAGAGTACACAGATTTCCAACCTTTTTGTTAGCAGCCAAGCATACCAACGGTTTGTAGCACCCAGGAACCCTGAGCTATGTAGCAGACCATTTTTGAAAGAAACTTAAAAACACACTCAATCCTTTGCAAATCTGGCTACATGGAAGCACGTACATTGGTATAGATAAGAACTCTTGACACTGGGAATCCAGGACAAATAAACCTCTTAGAAACAGACATGGGAGTAGCAATGCCATGAGGATAGGGGAAAAGTAGAGGTCAAGAGGAAGAAAGGGGAAACTGATCACAGCAATCAATGTATAGCCCCCTACCCCCAGGTGGATGAACAACAGAAGTGAAAATGAAGGGAAACAAAAGATAGTATAAGATATGAAAATAATAATAATAATAGTTTATAATTTAAGGGTTTACCAAGGTGGGAGAGTTGGGGGGGTGGGGAGGAGATGATACCAAGGGCTCAAGCAGAAAGAAAATGTTTTGCCAAGGACGATGGCAACCTATGTACCAATGTGCTTGATACAATTGATATATGGATAGCTATAAGAGCTTGAAGAGCCCTCCAAAAGTGATATATAAATATACATATACAACTAGGCAATCAAAACAGCAATACCCAGCTTCTCTAAATTCATCAAAACAAAAAGATTTTTAAAATAATAAATGAGGAGAAAAGACGGAAAACCAGGAGCAAGGAAGGAGAGAGGTATAAATGTGGTCAAGGCACTCTGATGTAGGCTATCAGCGTGTGTCAAAAAAGCCCATCATGATAGCACCTGGGTGTAAGGGACCCAAACAGCAGAGCACCCCTTTCCCTGACTTGCCCCCCTTTACAGAGACGATTTGAAATCCCTCCCACCAGTGCCACTGATCAGCGCCGTCCTTCTCACCACGGACACACCCCACCGCCCACCACGCCACACTGCGTTTTCCTCCGCAATTCACTTGGAATTTTCCAGCGATACAGCGGCCGGTAATGAATGATTAAGCCAACACCAGCAGGTCTCTATCTTGAGTCGCACTCATCTGAATTGGAAATCGGTCCGCCTTATCAGCTGCAGACGTCTTAATTAACATTCCGATACCAATCAGTAACTTGGCTCGCTGCTGTTCTGGAAAATATTTATATGAATGGCTGTTTCTGAAGGTATTTGATGAAAACTTAGAGAATGCAGAGAGCTTGCTATGAAGTGTAAGGTAAGTGCTCGCCTTTGGCCCTAGAAGGTCTGTTGGTGTGAATCACGCTGAGCACTTGGCACGTCGCAGTCGGGACTTGTCCATCAGTTGCCGATGTTCTCCTGCTGGGGAGCTTCGGTCTGATGCTTTTTGGAATTGACACCGACAGCATCTCAGATGTCCTGGGCTCTCACCTCTTCCCTATCCCCCTCTCCCCCGATGGAAGGCAGTGGAGGGGGAGGGGATCAGAGGCACAATTCTCACCTTCCACATGGGAGGTTCAGGGGGTATGCACAAACAATATATGCCAAGCACAGTTACTACAATCTGTCAACAGCTTTCATATTAAGATAATCTAGGCAGAAACGCCTGACTAGCTACTTTAGAAAAATCAACCGGTGAGAACCCCAGGGACCAGTATGGGCTGGAATAAATTAGAAATTAGGGGCTAGGTCATTTGCCTTGGCTTTCCCCACTCAACAAAACAAAACCTCAAGCGCATGCCTGTGGAGTTGCTTCTGACTTAAAAAAAACCCCAACAAACTCAAAACCCAAACAAGCCCCATATAGATCTTCTAGCTATACATCTTTATAGGACCAGATAGCCTCATAGTTCTCTAGATGGATGGTTGGTGGGTTCGAACGGCTGACCCAGTGCCTCCAGGGCTTTAACTGTAGTAGGTTCCTACCCTTCACTGGCTTCCACCAACTCTGCCCCGCCCCTTTTAAGGACACCACTCCCCAGCAAAAGTTTGTTTCTCAGACCCAGCACTGCTGCCTCCCAGGAGTGAATCAATGTCACCACTTTCCGATCGGTGACAGTAACCAGGTTCCTTAGGGACTTAAAGGGTAAATGTCTTTAGGCCTTTGGCTTAGTGCAGATTTGACATTTGACTTTAGAAAATACATCTGGCTTATTTGAGTAGCGAAGGGGATGCTGGCAGCGGGGAAAAAAAATCAAAATGTTCAGGCAAATGGCAGCCTGGCCTTTTCATCCTAATTCTCTCTCAGATCCTCACAAAAGCCACCTGCGATGCGGCCTCCTCACAGCGCCAGGCTGATGGATCGCCGAACAGCTTTAAGCAAGCAGCTGCCAGGGGCTATCTCTCTTCCCCAAGACAAGTGGATTTGTTAAGTCCAGAAGATCACCGCATTTTTGCTGCTGCCCTGCTCAGTGAACAAAATGAGGTCAATAACTCAAGAAAGTTTTATGATGCTGTATATTGTTATTGATTTAGTGGACTTAGAATATATATATATATATATATATATATATATATATATATATCCATCCTCCTGGTCTTCCCACTCATATGGCCACTGGAGTCAATATCATGCCCACCTTACATTCAGTATCAGGGTGCCTCCCTGCCAATCTGACCATGTCTCCAGGCATAGCCGGTTTATCTTAAGACAGAAAAGCAGACAAGGGAAGGTGGCAGCAGGAGGAGGAGGAGGAGGAAAACGGGAACAGATTTGTAAGAAGCACACATAACAGAGAGGGAGGAGTGTGCTTTCCAAGGTAGTCAAGGTCCAGGGTTATATCCCTGAACAGCTACTATTACCATAAGTGACTTCTTCAGGCAAGTGTCTTAACCTGGTTCTTCATGTGGACAATCAGGATGCTAATAGCTGCCTGATAAAACTGTGAAGAGCAAAGGTTTCACACATCCGCAGCACTCATTTTGTGGCGGGCTCCACTCCACACTGCTAACTGGGCACCATCACGTCCGCTCTAACCCAAGCGCCTCCCTGGACCGCCCTCTTCTCCTAATCAAGGCTGTCTGGTCTCATTATTGCAGCCACTCAGCCATTCTATCTTGTGTAGGGTCTTCTCTTTCTCACTGACCCTCCACCAAGCAGGGACTGGTCTCTCCTGGTCATATGTCTAAAATGTGTGGGAGGTGCCACCATCTAAGTTCTAAGGAGCATTCTGACCGTTTGCTCTTTGGATCACCCATGACATGTCTATATTCTTTGCCGATACCATGACCATTTTAAATGCTCTGCATGCATGAACTTGGTCCCCTCAGCTGTGTTCTGAGCTGGGTGTATCTTTGTGTCTTGTTTCTGCTGGAGCAGATTACCACACATATGGTGGCCCGGAACAACAGAAAGCTGTCCTCTTGTAGTCCCTGAGGCCAGACGTCTGAACCTGAAGCTTGTTCCCGAGCTGTGTTCTTTCTGGAGGCTGCCGAGGAATGCCAGTTTCCTTTCTGCACCCTTTGTTCATCGGCTTTTTCTTGCCTCACTTTGACCAGCCCTTGACTCTGCTTTCCTCCTCACCTTATCTGATTCTGAACCTCTTTTTCTTTCTCCTACCGGAACTTGTTCATGTTTTGGATCTATCTAGATAACTCATCTCAGACCCCTCCAATGAACTGCACCTACAGAATCCCATTGGCTACCTAGGAAGGTATAATGAAAGGTCTGGGGACTGGCACACGGGCTGCTTTGGAGGCAATTATCCTACTTGAGATGCTACTGCTACCCCCACGTTATAAGCGCACCACTGAGATGAAGTGGAGAGACGGAATAACTTGTCCACGGTTATGCCATCATCCTGTGTGTCTCCACTCTTCTGGGGGTTAATGTAATGTCTACAGTGCACTTGGACTAAGTGCATGGCATAAAGAAGCACTAAGCTAGTTGGGCTTTCCTTATTTTGACTTCTTGTGGCCACCGTAGAACTACCCTCCCGCCCATGGAGACCTTCTCGGTGTGCTAAAAGGAAGGAGCTCTCGCCTGGTCCTGCGTCACCCCAGGATGCTTGTAGCCCGCAGAGTTGTGAAGCACAGTTTGCTCCCTGACTAATTTCCAGGAGCAGGAGGCCTTTCTTCACTGTTCATCTGAATCTGGACGAGACACTGGCACCCGCCAGCATCATAAAAACACATCAACCTCCACAGACAAGACGGGAGATGTCTGTGCGCGCAATGGACTTGAACCTGGGTCTCGCAACTGGAGGGGGAGAATGGTACCATGGAATCCTCACTGCCCCCATGTTGGGATGGCACTGAGTGTGAAAGTAGAAGATAGTCACCGCAGCCACTGGGCGTCAGTACTGGCAACTCCAAAGGTAGGCCTGCCCTGGGTTGATGCAAGTGAATCTCTTAGTCTTCGTGCAAATGCCAAAGAAATCGATTGTCTGGTCAATCATTTGGGATCTGGAGGAAATACAGGGGTGGACATCCTGCTCTTCTTTTGATGGTTGGGGGTCTTGAATAAGCAGCAGAAGCCTCACGGTCTTCATCTGTACGATGACGCTGTCATGAGCATCCTGACACAAGAAGCCATTCAAGGGGAGCCTGCCTACCAACAGAGCCCCTGAGCTGTGTGAACAGTAAGCTCAGCTACCTTGGTGGTTCAAGTTCACCCAGAGACACCTTGAAAGACAGACGTTGGGGGCCTTCTTCCCCAAACCCAGCCATTGAAAAACACTGTTCCATTTGAGCCGCCTTTCCCATAGCTGCTGAAGAAAATATAGGTGGACGACTGGCTTGCAGAGTGAATGATAGAAAGATCCTGGCAAAGGAGAAGACGCTTTGGAATCAAAAGCTCAGCACGTACCGTGACAGATCCCCTGCTTGTGGTAGAAGCCATCTCCGCAGCTGCTCTCACAGCTCCCCTCTCTCAGCACTTGGAAGGCATCTCTGCAGGCCAAGCAGTTCTTCTCCGAGGGCCCCCAGCACGCGGCACAGGACTCATGGCAGACTGCAGGCAAAGACACAGCCAGTGAGCAGCCAGCAGGCCAAAGAGCCCTTTGCAGCTATTTATGTACAAGGAAGATGTGGGCTCTTTGCTTCCTGAACCCCTGTATATCTCAGGAGAAATGCACCAGCGCATGCCAAAGGAAAGCAAAAGGAACCCCTTTTGTTGGCCAGGGTACAACTCTGGCAAAGTACTGCTAAGAGATTTGAAACAAGAAGCCAGAGGCTGTGGAGTCATGTGAATTAGGGGGAAGGAAATAATAGTTTTCTAGATCCAAGCCATGGTAGTTCCAGCCGCCCCGTGTGCATGAGAACGTGGGGCACTGAATAAAGAAGACTGAAGAAGAATGGAGCCCTTGAATTGTGGGACTGGTGAAGAATAATGGAAGCCTGTGGACTGCTGTTGGAACCCTGGGGATGTGGTGGTGCCAGGTTGGGCTGCAGTCTGCATGGTCGACAGTTCGAATCCCCCAGCAACTCCAGGGGAGAAAGACTGGGCATTGGTCCTGGAAGTTCACAGTGGGTTGCTATGAGTCATCCCTGACGTGCTGGCAGAGTTTGGGGCAGACTGCCAAAAGGACAAAGCAACTTGTTCCGAAGAAGTACGGCCAGGGTGCTTTGGGGGAGCAAGGATGGCGATACTTAATCTTCCACACTTAGGACACATTGTCAGGAGAGACCATCGTCTACAGGAGGATGCCTTTCTCGGTGACATAGAGGGGCAGGGAAACAGGAAGGCACTGAACAAGCTGGACTGAAACAGGGGCTGCAGCAACAGGCTCGAGCATAGGAATCATTCTGAGGAGGACACAGGGCCGGCCAATGTTTCCTTCTGTTGTCCACAGGCTTGCTACAGGTTGGAACCGAGTGGGTGGTACCTAACAACAGAGACAGATGGACGGCCCGATAAAATGAGTGGGCTCGTCTGCATCCGGCCTTTTGTAATCACCAAACAAAGTGGTCACAGGACAATCACCTCCCCCCCTCTAACTCAGGAGGGATGCCCTTTAGTGCTCAATGAAAAAGCCAAAGCGCCTGGTGCCGGTCTTTATCGGTCTGTGTCTCCCTTTCTCGCCTCTCCCCTCATTTCCCATTCTTCTCTCCTGATCTACCGCTCCAGGAGTCGGCCTCGGCCTCTCCATTTCTCCCCAGGAGCACCTGCTCTCAACGTGCCTCTTGAGTAAGCTCACGGGCCCTCCATCTCTATCCTGCCATCGGTTTCTAATTACAGTCGTCTTCAAGTCCATTCCCACCCATGGTTTCCCCATGCCTGGAGATGATGCTGAATGAGAGCTGTGAACTTTGAGAAGATGATCACCAGAACTTTCTTCGGGGGTGCCTCTGGGTGAGTTCACACTGCCAGCTTCTCTTGGAGGAAGTCAGTGTGTAACCATTTGAGCCAAAGCCCCCCTCCCAATCCTTCTCCTTTTAGGATTCCAAATCTCCCTCCTCCTCCTTCAGGATTGCTCATGCTTGTCCTCTCCGTAAGCCATCTGCAGAGAGGCCTGTTTCAGGTGGGTTAGCGCACTGTATGGCTAACCTTCCCTATACTTTTGGAGATCCATCCTCCTTTTGCCTCTCAGTAGAGTCTACTTTATTTGGAAGGAGTGTTCGTTTTGATGAAAATTAGAAGGGACAGTGGCTTGGTAAGCACTTGCTTGGTAATTGCATCTGGTCTCTCTGTGAATGCAGAAGAAGGCGCGCCCGCCCAGCCCTGCAAATCTCAAGGTACGTTCCTCTCCCCTAATGTCAAAGAGCATTGAAAAGCCTTCTGTCCTTCCAGACACTGCCCGCCCCCACCCACAAGTGTGTTAGGAGGGGTTCTGCAACACAGTCTCACAGAGAGGGGAATGATGGGGACCACATCTGAGGGACCTACGGTAAATGAACAGGTGGCAGGGGGAAGAGTGTGAGAGTTCAACAAGCCGCGTCTTGGTAGAAGGAAGGGCCTGGTGGCCCCGGCCTGTGAGATGAGAGATCATGGTGCCTGTGGAAGAGGCAGAGCTGTGACCCATGGAAAGCAGCTCATGTTTGGTCTTAGATGCCCTGTGAAACCATGGATGGGCTTATGGATGGAATTGTGTCCCCTAAAATATGTGGAGCCCTGGGTGTGGGGTTGTTCTGCGCTGGGCGGTGGCCTGGGACATCAGCAGTTCCAACGCGCCCGCTACTCTGCCGAAGAAAGAGGAGGCTTTTGGTTCCTGTGCACAGTGTGACAGGCTCAGAAACCCAACGGGGGAGTTTACTCTGTCCTACAGCGTTGGCTAGCCATCCTCAGGAACTCGATGGCACAGAGTTTCCTTTTTTCATTTGGGAAAAGACATGTCGCCTCACATATTGAAGTTCTCAAGATTTTGTGTTACTTGGATCCCATGGTCAACACCCATACAAGCAGCAGTCCCTAAATCAAAAGTCATCTTGCACTGGTAAATCTCCTGCAAAAGAGTTCTGGGAAAGTCTTGGTAAGCAGAGGGGCCACTTTAAGCACTGACGTACACACGACCAAAGTCATGGTAGCTTCAATTGCCTCAGATGCAGGCAAAAGCTGGAAAACAACTGAGGAGGAAGAACTGACCAATGAAAATGATGCTGGTGGTGAAGAATAAGGAAATCCACTAGGGTCTGCCAGAAGACTGAGCAAATCCATGTGGGCAGAAGTACAGCCAATATGTTTGCTCTTTAGAAGCAAGGATGCTATGAGTTTGTCTCATACACTTTGGGCATGTTAGAAGATGAGGCCAGTCCATGGATAAGGAGATCCTGCTTGATTAAAAAAATAAAAAAGAGGGAAGACAAAAAAAGAAGGCCCTCAGGGAGATGGACTCATCCAGAGGCAGCACCAACGGACTGAAACACAGGAAGGGTCCGGAGAATGGCACCAGGGAGCACAGAGTTTCACTCCGGTGTGCTCAGGTTATGAGGAATCAGAACGGACTTGAGAGCCCTGAACAACAACAGCAAAATATGTGCTCAAACACCTCTGTAACCCTGTTAAGAAATGGGGTTTGCTCATTAGATCCCATCTGAGTAAAGGGGTTCTAAATCAAAACTTCTGAGTTATATAAAGAACGGGTCAGAGAAGCATACAGAAGTTAGACACCGCACGGCATTAGGGACGTTTACAAGTCAGGAAACCACGGAACACCTGGAGCTACTGAGGGCAGAGTAGACATGGACGAGCTCTTGGTGTGTTCTCTGAGCATTCGGACCGTGAGCAAGTGAGTTTCTGTTCTTGAAAGCCACTCCCTTATGGTATTTCTATCACAACAGCACTGGGAGACTGGGACAGCAGGATAACCACACATTCTGGTTTATATTTACATAGAGAGGGTTTTATAACCTGTATGTAAGTAGCGATGGTTCAGCTAAGAGATGATGGTGGCGTCAATGAGTGGCATGGGAAGCTGAGACAGAGAAAAGTATCCTTACATGTAGTCCTCCCTCACTGGACCCGAAGTTTCTTGAGAGAAGACTCCTTTTTTTCAAGGGAGTCTACAAGCTAAAAAGCTTGTAGAAATGAAAAGATGAAAAAAATTCGCAAATTTCTCGAAGCCCCCTTCATTCTGTGTTAACCTTCTGCCCATCACACTGGTTGGTGAGCGAAAAGTAGGCTACAAAATGTCTTGAGGAGCTTGATTGATATTTAACCTCTTATTTAGATTTTAGGAGACCTACATGAGAATATTGTTCATATTTAGGACACATCGATAAAGATGCACATAAAGGTCCAGGTAACTAGTTAACCCTTCACAAGCACAAAAGTATCATTGATTGCTAATTATTGTCCTCGTCTGAAGTGTCTATCACTCTTCATATCTCTGCTTCCCTGAGACCAGGACTGATGCCCAATTTTTAGCAAAAAGTTAAAATGGAGCACGAGGCCCAGTCTCACTGCTGTGCCGGCACATTAGACTGAGCTAGCCACTTAACAAAAGCATCTAACATGTAAGGTGCTGCTCTAGGCTGTGGACCTTCCTAGCTAGTTCCAGGTAAGCCATGTCACCCAAGCTTTGCTTCAGGGAACCCTTGAACACTCCACCATGGGAGCACACTGGTTGCAGTTGTTGGTGCCTCCAGTTGACACTGCCTCATCGGTATCCTACAGGCTCAGATGGAACTGCCCCATTCAGCCCTAAACCCTTTAGGCAGCAGATTCCTAGGACTTTTCTCCCTCAGGGCATCAGGTCTCCTTCATCTGGTTATAGCAGTGATACAATTGAGGGAAGGTTCATTCAGGGTGTGTCCTACTCAGTATATCTTGACAGTACATGGAAGCTAGTATATGGACTTCTACTGCTGGATTTGGATCCTGCATCTGATTGTCAATCTCTGTTTTCATTGCTTGACTATTCCAGGAACCATTGGAAGACTGAGATGGGCTCAAATCCTCTAATGTTCCCTTAACACACAAGGGCTTAACCACTGTGCCCTGTGAAAACTGCACTGGAGAGGGAGAGTCCAAGGCCCGATGAGAAGTGAGGTGAAAATGATGGGGCATGAAGAGCTGAGAGGTCAAGGTAGAAGTGTTGAGAACTGAAGAGCTTGAACCAGGGCAGTAGAATGACCTGGTTTGCTTTTGAGGGAGTCCACTCTGGCAGTACAGGGAATAAAGGGGTGAATCGGTGCAAAGTAACAAAGCTGTGGCCCTCGGCTGCTGTCGGGAGCACAGCTCCGAAACCCTTAAAGGCAGGGATACTCTGTCTGAAAGGGGCCTGGTTAGTCACAGAGAACTCCTTGGCAATCCATTTCTTTTCAAGGTGGGGGGTGTCTATAACAGGATGTAGTCACATTCGGGATTAGGGGTTTCTTTGTTATGGTAACCAGGCTGCAGGGTGCTGATTAAATGCATGCTGAATGGAGGCATGGACGCTTTTTTTTTTTTGGACACTTTTTTTATATAACAGTAGTTATAAAGAATTCGTTCAATGTGCTAGCTTCAACATGGGAACAACTAACCATGAGGTCATTGTCTTAAGATGTGTGCATCCTATCAAATTTACTTAGCAATTGCTAGAGCCCAGATCTACTTTCCGTCATCTTCCAATGAATATTTACACTGCACCTAGAAAAGAGTTCCAAGTATGAACCTGGTCTTCTCTGTTCCCTGCATTGGGTACAGGAGTGCCTTGTTCCCTGGCCAGGCACGACAAGAAGCGAGATTTCTATTTCAATCTAAGCTGAGCTGTCATTTCTTATGATAACATACTCCCACTGTGTTTTGCAATTGATTTCTAATTTCTGACGCTGAACATATGCTACTGAATATTATCTCTTCTTGCTGGCTTATTTTACATGTGACTCTTATTCCATCTGGGCTATTATGAAAAATAGAAGGTCACTCTCTGACTTTTTGCCATCATTTCTCCTGGTGATACATTCCCGATCACTCAGAGTCCGAATTGAGTGATGTGAAACTTGTGACAATAAACTTAAAAAGAAACGAAGCCATGGAAAACTACCTCCTTATCTCACACAATTTCTATGGGAAGGTCCCTGGCTTTTCTGGTGCATAACAAGACATGTGTTATCTTGCCAAGCAATTCACATCAAAAATGAAAAGCAACAAATGACTTTTCTGTTGGCAACTCTCTATTGAAACCCTACTCCAAAAACAAGAAATTTCATTTTGCATTTAGTAATTTAGAAATAGAAGGTGGTGTTAATTTTTTTCTAACCCCTGCTTCTCTAAAAATGCAATGCAATCTTTTTCCAGCCATGTGTTAAAAGCACTTCCCACAGACTTCCTACAATGCCTGAAGCCTTCCCAGCTTCCGCACAGACAGGCGTGGGTTCTGCCTTCAGGGTAAAGGGCTCTCAGTTCTTTTTTTTAACCTTTTCCATGGTCTCTTGGGGGTAAGTGCTCAGGAGGTCTTTACCAAATCACAAGTGAATCTAGTTCCGGCTTCCAAAGTGTCAAGCAGTTTCACTTGCAACCATACCGACAAGGAAGGAGCCCTAGGGACACAGGGCGCTATGCATTGGGCTGCCAGCCACATGGTCACTCCTCGGGAGAAAACCTGAAACTTTGCATGTCCACAAAGATTTACAGCCTCAGAAACTCTCAGGAGAACATGGCAGTGCATTCAGTGGTGGCAATTTCCTTTGTTTTGCTTTGACACACAGAAATAAGAGTTCTTGGGTGGTACATATGGCATTCACCCAACAATTGGCAGTTCAGATCTGCCCAAAAGTACGTTGGACGAAAGGTCTGGTGACCTCAGAGTTTGAAAACCCCATTGAAAATCCCACAGATCTCAGCTCTACTCTGACACACTTGAGGTCGCCAGGAGTCACAGTTGTGTCCATACCAACAGCTTTGTTCATGTTGTTAATACAGAAACAGACTAAACTTCTGGCACAGGTCTAACTAACCCTGATCTTGTTTCTGATCCAGCTTACAGCCACTGTCCTCTCATTAGTGACCACAAAGTATTTATCAACTTTTAAAGTATTATCAGGAGATGGTGGGTACATTTCCACCAAGAAGCTCTTGGTGATAAAAACGGTTCTATCTTCAATGAACTTCACTGTTCCCTGGTCCCCTCATTGGCAAACTAGGAATCACCACTGGCAGGGCACATGGCCCTGTGAGTCAGATGCCCTCGGAGAACCACTGAACTCTGACTGTAGCAAAGGTGGGCTCATTCTGAAACAAAGACAAGAAAAATAAGTGAGCCCTTCCGGGTCACGTGAGCAGTTGCACAGTCTAGCTCCAGCCTTTCCCAGAGGCTTCATCCTCTCAAATGAGTTCCTTGCCATCTCTCCATGAGACAACAACAAAAGCTGCTTTGGAAAGGGGTTGGAAAGAGCTGGAAGAAGGTCATCAAGAAGCCCAGATGCCTGGCAGACCTGACCAGCTCCAGAGCCTAGTGCCAGCAGTGCAACATCCCCAGAGTCAAAGGGAGTTCTCATCTGAGCAAAACCAAAATCAGGCTCACAGCCAGCGAGTTGATTCTGACTCACAGTGACCTATCTGACAGGATAGAACTGCCCCTTCCCGTTTCTGAGATGACAATCGTTCAGGGTTCAGAACGCCTCATGTTTCTCCCACAGAGAAGCTGGTGGATTCAAACCACCGATCTTCTGGTAAGAAACTCAATGAGTAGAGCAATATGTTCCTGAGGCTCTCAGGTATCATATTTATTCTCTTATTCCTTTCCTTTGCCACTGATCAGAAGAGAGCTTTGCCTTCAAGGAGCTGCTGAGCTGCTTCCCTCTGTCGACTGAATGAGAACACGCAGGCTCCCGGGACTCTCTTCTTGAGGGAGTTCAGAGGAGAGAGTTGATTCAACCTTCAGCCTCATGGGCAGTCAGAAACATGTGAATTAAACAGGAGAGCAGCAACTGGACTTAAGGGATTTGATGAACACACAACAGCAGGTAGATATGAGAGGGCTTTTAAAAGTTTATAAGGAAAAAAATCCATTATCTTTCTGTTCCATTTTCCCATTCATTTTTTGAAGCCTTGTGTTTGAGAACCGGTGAGAAAATATCCACCCAGTGAGAGTTATGAATACATACATCCAATACAATAAGAGGACACCCATACGCAAAAGTGCAAGTCAACTTTATTGGAATAGTTCCGAGAGTGAATGAGAGAGAAAGGAAGTGAGAATACGGCATGGGAACAATAGGGATAAGCTAGATCCATGGGTGGGCAGGTCGAAGGTGGATGAGCAGATAATGGGTGGGAAGATAGACAGATGGACAGACAGGACATTGAAACAGCTAACAAGAGAATACCGTGGTCCAGGTCAGTGATGAAATGGTCCACAAACTGGCCAATGTGAGGAACTCAAACCTCTCTATCAGAGTCCCCCAAAAAACATTAAACAAGATCCCACTTTACAACACTCCAACCAACAAATGTAGGACGCCTCCCGACAGCTGGACCTGACTTAAGTGATAAGAAGTAGGCGGCACTCCCATGCATCCAAACACTTCAAATGTGCTCCGCTGTGCTCGGACCCTGACCCATGTCTACGGATCCACCAGGAGAATTCGTTCAATTCACGTGACTGGTGAGAAAATACTCTGGAAGGGCAGTGGGTGCACCCCAATCTCTATTATAAAGTATTGCTGCTGCTGTTGGTTTCTGCTGAAATGGTTCTGCCTTCCCCAGACCCGTGTGTGTGTGTGTGTGTGCGTGCGCGCACACGTGCACAAGTGCAGAAGTGACCTCTCAGAAACAGATTGCCAGAACTGCCTGCTGAGGCCGTGGGTGTAAATTCCAAGCACCCACCTTTCAGCTTAGTGGTCAAGCACCTAACCATTCACCTCATCCAAGGGCCCCTTCTTTAAGCCTGTTTGCACTTGGGTACTCACTTGGGTGGAACTCTATTTGGAGATGTTGACCCATAGGAGGGTGCAGTAAAGGAATCATTGCGCAGCCGCAAGCAGAAAGTTAATCACCGCATTTAAGCGATGCTCTCGCAGGATCATGAGCAATGTGCCATGTCAGTGTTGCACATAAGCATATGTACGTAGGCCTGCAAACACTACACACACAGGGACTCTAATAAAATTATTAAGGCAGAAAAAATTACAAACAGTAGTGATTTGGGAGGGTTTGAGTTGGGAATTTTATCTGATTTTAATTGTGCTTTACATATGTCTTGCAATAAACATAAATCTGTCAGTGTATTAGGGGCACATTGCTAAATGAGGAGAAAGGATGTTGTTCACTTTCCAATAGGCAGACAGGTAAGTGGCCAGTTCATCTATTAAGCACCACTGCGACACACTTGAGCCACTGACTGGTCTTGGGTAAAGTGTTTGATGTTTTAGCAGGGACTTCTGTGGACACAAGCTGATCTAAAGGAGTCCCTTTGAAGCTGACAGTGGCTTTGGAAAGACCCCCTGAGGAGTTATTTGACAAGCAGGCGGGGTGGGGGGGGGGTTGTCATTGTTTCAAAGATACGCCTGGTAGCCTGGCTCCTTTCTGACTAAGTTCAAATTTGCTTGTTGAAACTTTCAGGTGCCAAACGGAAGCCTGTGTTCTCCGGGATTCAGTTCACCAGGCTCATTAAGTAAATCGGTCTATCTATCTATCTATCTATCTATCTATCTATCTATCTATCTATCTCTCTCTCTATCTATCTATCTATCTCCTGTTCTACAAATAGCCCCCACTAAACCAAAACCACAAATAAAATGTACACCCCCATGGTGTTCTCAAATGTAGTGGCCTCCAAGGTCTCTCTTGATGAATCAAATAGGACTCTTAGCTTCTCTTTGTCTACTGTGACCAGGATGTCCTAGATTCAGCATCATCAGTAGCAGCAGCAGCAGCTGTCTCACCAATTCTACCTTATGGCAATTCCACACACGTACACATAGAACTGCATACCATGGGCTTTGGGGGGGGCAGAGGGGGTATAGGGGGGCTGTTGTTGGCTGATTTTTCTGAACTAAACCACCAGACCTTTCTTCCAGGAGCTGCTAGGTAGATTTCAACCCTCCACCTGTTGGTAACAGGTAATTATTTCAACTGCTTGGATGTCCTTGGGGATGCTGGGTTTTTCTGATTGATGACTCACTCACTGCCTCGAGTCCTTTCTGACTCATAGTCACCCTACAAGACAGCGTAGATGGAACTGCCCACTGCAAATCTTCAAGAAACTCAAGACCAAAGTGCAGGAACTCACTGCCATCAGGGCAGTTCCAACCCAGAGTGCCTTCAAAAGACAGAGTGGAACTGTCACTGTGAAGGTTTGTAACGGTAAGCCTTTCTCCTATGGAGTAACGGGTGGGTTCAAACCGCTGGCTTTGTGGTGAGAAGCCCAATGCTTAACCCTCTAAGCACTCAGGGCTCCTGAAAGCCACCCCAGGTGCCACCAACCCCACGATGCTTTTGCTGGGGCAAGCCCTCAGACATCCTAGCTGCATTGCAGATCCCACGGAGCTCTCAGAAGTGGTCACAGGGAGGGGCTGCAGGCTCTGTGGGCAGCACAGAAAGGGAGGGGAAGTTGGGACAAGAGTAGCGCTGGGGTGAGGAATGGGCAAGAGAGAGACGGCACGCCATACAGGCCAGCGAAAATAACCAGGAACCCTAGAAGCTGGGCAGAGAGCCAGGAGCCTTGTCACTAGTTTGTAATCCCTAGTTGAAGTATTTGGGGGTTCAGAGTTTCAGAAAGAATGGGATCTGTCTGGAAGATAAACTCTCTTGCCTTTGTGGCGGGCTTGCTTGGCTGGTATGCAATCTTTCTGTCCTGTCATTTGTCTTTTGGCATACACATCAAGGGGCTATAAGCAGCACCGACAAATGCCAAACCCAGCCAGGTTCTTGTTAAAGCCCAGGGCCTGGGCAAAATAGCCTCACAGCCTCCAGCTGCTGCTGCTTGTCCTTCACCGAAATAGCCAAAGAGAGAGCGGCCATGGAATACCACCGTTACCTGCCTCACAGGGTCTGGTTTGGACAAGAGACTTACATCCTAAACCATCAATCTAATTGTCCTCCCTTTTCAATGGCTTCACAACTCACTGACACCACCTACGTTCTAATGCCTCGGGTTTTTGTTGCTTTTTCTGGAGCCCCTTCCTAGAGCTGGTAAGGCACTTAACTGACTTCACGAGGAGGAAAATGGGGGTGGAGCAGGGTGTAGAGGGAAATTCTGTCATTTTCCTAAGGCCACACCCAGCCACGAATTGCTGAAAGAGCACACAAACTAAGGCAAACAAAAACAGGTCACCGAGAAGCCAACGTCAAGGCGTGTCTGCACATTCCTGCCCTTTCTCTTCCATGTAATGGTTTTTCATCTTTCCCCTAGTAAAATGAATTCTAGAGGCCCCTATGTGGGCTTGGCCTTGAAGGGATTCAGAAGTATACGATGTGTCCCTGTCTCCAGTCAGTCATGAGCTTATGATTTAAGATTCCTTAGGCTTCTCTTGTTAGCACGGATAATGGTAATGCATTCATACAGTGATTAACTATCTCAAATGATCTTATTTGCTTATTTCTATTCAACCCTCCCTCCCCCATCGATCAAGTTTGACAGGGAAGTGGTATCTCGGCCTCACTGTGTGTCCAGCTATCTGGAACAAGCTACTCAACAAGTATGCGTGTCATGAACAGAGTGGGGGTACACAAGTATCACTTGAAGCAGTGTGTTCTCTTTAGGAGTAATCAATAATTAAGTGTGAGATAAGAATGGCTATAGAATGTCAAGGAAGATTTCTGAGAGGAGGTGGGTGGATCTGTGATTCATTTTGAGTCGTTCACAGGGAGCTTGAGCACACTGCGGTCCAGGTGCGGTGTTGGCAGTTCGATCCCACTGGCAGCTCTGTGGGAGAAAGATGATATTGTCTGTGCCTGTAAAGACTGACAATCTTTCAAACCCCACATTTGAGGTTTCTCTGAGTCATCATCAGCTCAGTGGCAGTGGCTTCGGTTTGGGGGTGCGGGGATAGAATTCTCACCTTCTAGGAAGGGCACTTGGTGGTTCCGTGGTTACAGATTGGGCTACTAAGCCCAAGGTGACGGTTGCTGTTATTGCTGGTAGATGCCATCGGTTTGGTTTCAACTCTTAGTGACTTGATGTACAGCAATGCCTGGTTCTGCACTGTCCTCATAATTATTTCTATGCCTGAGCCTATCTTGTCGCAGCCGCTGTGTGAATCCATCTTGGAGATGGTCCTGCTCTTCGTTGTTGCTCCCCCTACTTTACCAAGCACGATGCCCTTCCCCAAGGTCCGGCCTGTTCTCAGCACATGTCCAAAGTACGTAAGGCAAAAGTTACCAGGTTAGCAGTTCGAAACTCTCAGCTGCTTCTGGGGAGAAAGTAGAAGGTTTCTCCTTCTCAGAACAGTTACAGTCCCAGAAAGTCAGTTTCTACCCTCTCTTAAAAAGTCACCATGAGTCAGCATCAACTCGACGGCATTGAATTTGGCTTCAGCTTTATGAAGGAGACCCACATTTGATTGTTGGCATTGCATAAGCAGCCACCACCGCTATCGGGGAAGGTTTCCTTGGTGCCTTTGAAGGTTTCATCACTAAGAGGAACTAAGAAGAAAGGTTTGGTTATTTACTTCCCAAAACCAGCCACTGAGAAAATGTGATGGATGGCAATGTTCCAATATCCAATCGATCAAGGGTAAGATGACATTTTCTTCCATTATGCCTGGGGCCACCATGAGAAGGGGGTGACTTAACAACAAGGAGCCAAACAAAGTAAGTGGAGAAGTTGATAGGAATGAACTGGGTCCCACACTGAGTATGTAATCTGGCAACGGCATTGCAACCAATGCTCCAAATGTGGGACAGGTTGGACGTGGACCCTAGTGGCTACCAATTTGCCAATGATAATCCCAACACAACAAGGAAGGTTTCTATTTTTTGAGGAATTTAGAATAGTCACTTCATACATGTCTTTGCCAAGAAATTTTCCCAAGTCAGGGCTAGATTGGGATAAACCACATGCTGGAATGAGATGCCAAAACCCACAAAGTTCTCCCCACTGTGGACTTAGCTCTAAGGGGGCCAGGGAGGGGTGTCAATGCTTCATTTCCACAAATGATTGGGCTGCTCTAGTCACCCAGAACTCCAACAAATAATTAACTTGCAATCTTTCTTTGCTCAAGCCACAGCTTTGAAATCCCAACACTGGGTCAGCACCTTCTGTGCAAATTCTATAAGCGTGTTTATCACCAGCTTTCCCCTTCAATACACCACAATACCGACCAATAAGTAAATAAATAGACATATCCCTCCACCCCTGGGTCTCCTACATTATTTAATCTAAGAACATTTACAAGGATAACAGTGATTTTAAATTAAAGAATATAATCGGCTGCTCTCTGTTATGCTTATCTCTCCATGTGCTGATAGAAATATAACTTAATTTCACTCAGACACTAATAGAACAAAACTTTTTGCTCCTTAATTAGAGATCATTGTTTTTCAGCTCGGGAGTTTGGAAAAGGAAGGAATGACAGCAACACAAACCAGAGGGTTTTTTCTGCACATAACGGTGTGCCAGGCCCAATAGAGCGACACTTTCCAAACAGCATTTCTAGAACCCTCATAACAGTGCCAGATAAGATTATCCCGGTTGCACAGGTGAGAAAATGGAAGCTCCCAGAGATTTAAGGACTTGCCTGAAGACATGTTAACAGTAGCACACCTGAGATTCAACATGTCCCACCCCATACAGATCGGAATCACTGCTTAATTTGTTAAGGTCCAAAAATCTAAGACCACAGGCCATTCAGACATAGAATCGACTATGTAAGTTTTTCCTCCTGTGACTTTTCAGTAAGCTTTCAAGCAACACCTAACCTTGTCCTAACTACAAGGCACAGACTGCTAATTGTCTTCCTGTCCTCAGAAGGTACAGTAGTGGTCAGAAGGGAGCAAGGGAAATGTGGAGGAGGGATGCAAAGTACAAATCTAAGTCTATTAACACATACGGTGGGCTAACTAGGTACCAAGGAGCCCTGGTGGTACACTGGATTAAGCAATGGCTGCTACTCAATTGCTGGACAGTTCTTACACACCAGCCACTCTGCCACTCTTTCTCCTGAAAGATGAGGCCATCTGCTTCCATAAAGATGGACAGCCTTGGAAACTCAATAGAACGGTTCTATCTACTCGGACCCGATTTGGGTCACTCTAACTAGGTAGTTAGCTACATGGCATGTGAATTCTCTCATTTAATCCTTACCCCAATGCTATGAGGTAAATATTAAGGTGCCTGTTTTACCCATAAGGCAACTGAAGCACAAAGTAAGATGCTGCAGTGCATGACAGAGGCAAGATTATCACTTAGATGGCCTCACTCTGGGTTCTGAACCATGGTGCACCATTCCACTCTGGTCCTGCAGAATGAAGGCAGCATTTGCCATCACGTGCACACAGCTCCACCTCCAGCCCTTTGTAAGCAGCATCCCCTTTAAGTGGACAAGCAGTGATACTCATGTACAAATGGGAAATTTCCATCATTCTGTACTCAGGGGCTACAGTCTTGCTAGCTACCTATTTTAAACTAACCTCATATGGATATGTGTGTGAATTTTTCTTCTTATGGACTCATAACTAGAATGTTTATGTACATTCCTATGGTCCTTCTGGAGTGGAACAGATATTGAGTATAAACAGGAGCAAGTCAGGCAAGGAAGATTATTCTCAGAATATGGTGAGCTTAATGTTGATCCATATTTAGATTTAATACTAAGATTTCTCAGAAGGACTGGAATCACTACTTGGGTACAGGGAATACAACAAATCCAGAGCAAACGGTACTCAAAGTGTCATGCAGGAAGGCTTCCACTGGTTCGAGGAAGGTGTATCCATACCGAGGTAAAGTCCCTAACAACCAGGATGAATCTGATTAAGAGATGGGCTATAGTAAGATGAGGTGGCAGGGAACAAAAGACAAGCCCAGTCTTAGGACCAGAGGCCAAAAGAAGGAGAAGGTAGGCCACAGGGGATTTGGGACTAACTCTAGCTAGGAGTCAAGGAAGCTTGATAGCAAAGCAAGTCACCTACAGACCAGGCCTAGAATGTGTGTCCTGTGAGTTTGGAGGTGGAGCACCCTTGTCTCTCGCACTGTGCATTAGTTGTGATTAGACACCATCAAGTTGGTTCCTACTTGTAGTGGCAGTACATACAGCACAAGGAAACACTGCCCGGTCCTATGCCGTCTTCACAACTGTCCCTATGTTTCAGCCCAGTGTTGCCATCACCCTGTCCATTCATCTTAATATGGGCCTTCCTCTCTCTAACTGTCCCTTTATTTTATCAAGCCGGATGTCCTTCTCCAGGACTGGTCTTTCCTCACAACATGTCCAAAAATACGTGAGACTTCTATGGAGCATTCTGATTATATGTCTCTCAAGACCGATGTTTGCCCCACTGGCAGTCTATGGCACCTCCAATGTGTGTTACTAGCACTGTAGTTCAAATGCATTGATTCTTTTTCCACCTTCCATATACAAGGTCCAACGTTCACATGCATGTGGGACAATAGAAAATACCACATCTTGGGTCAGGCACACCTTAGTCCTCAAAGTAATACCTTTTCTTTTTACACAGAGATCTTGTGTAGCAGATTTACCCAATGTAATTTGTTATTTGATTTCCTGACAGCTACTTCCATGAGCATTGATTGTGGATTCAAGCAAGACAAAATCCTTGACAACTGCAACCTTTTATCCCCCATGATGCTATCTCCTGGTCCAGTTGAGAGGATTTTGGTCTTCTTTACATAGAATTGTAATCCACACTGAAGGCTGCAATCCTTGATCTTCATCAGCAAGTGCTTCAATTCCTCCTCACTTGCAGCAGGCAGGGTTGTTAATAAGTCATCTCTCAAACCTAATGCCACATTCTTCTTCATATAATTCAGTTTCTCTGATTATTTGCTCCTCATACAGATTCGATGAGCATGGTGAGAAAATGTAACCCTGACTCATACTTTTCCTGGTTCTAACCATACAGTAGTCCTTTGTTCTATCCGCACAACTGTGTCTTGATCTAAGTTTAGGTTAATCTATGATTAAGAGGAAGTTTCAGAGGCTCTTTTGACATCCGTTTTTATCTTTTCTTTATTTCCTGTATCTCTAATGATCTTTTGATTTCTTCATGAATTATATATTTGACATCTTCCCCAAGCTAATCAGGTCTTCTGTCATTAGTGTTCAAAGCAGCAAATTTGTCTTTGAGATGTTCGCAAAATTCAGGTGGAATAGACTCAAGGTCATATGTTGGCTCTCAAGGATTGTTTTGATTTTCTTCAGCTTTATCCTGAACTTACACAAGAGCAATCAATGGCCTGATGCATAGTCAGTCCCTGGTCTACCTTTAGCTGCCGATCCATTACATCTCCCCACAGACATAGTCAATTTGATTTCTGTATAAGTACACATGGATAGTTGCCTTTTGTGCTGATGAAAAGGTATTGGCTATGAATAAGGTATTGGTCTTGCGAAATGCTATCCAACTTTATTTCTATCACCAAACCAAAGTTTCCAATTACTGTTCCTCCATCTTTCTTTGCTTATTCCCAACTTTTATATTCCAATTTCAATTGAATTCCAATTCAAATAATTATCAATGCATCTTGAGTGCATGTCTGATCAATTTCAACGTGCTGACATTAGAATTCTTCCATTTCTTCATCACTAGCTTTAGATTGTTGCGTCCCATTGCATTTTTTTAAAAAATCATTTTACTGGGGACTCATACAACTCCTATCATGATCAATACATACATCAATTGTATGCAGACCACATTGGCATATTTGTTACCATCATTAGTCTCAAAACATCCTGCTTCTACCTAGGCCTCCGGTACCAGCTCCCCATATTCCCCTTCCTCCCTATTTCCCCTCCCCATGAACCCTTAATTTACAAATTGTCATTGTTTTGTCATCATACACTCTATGATGTGTACCTTCCCCAAGTTCAGCATGTACTTCCTCGTTGTCTGTACCCCAGAGAGGAGGTCATATATAGATCCCTACAATAGGTTCCCCCTTTCTACTCCACCTTCCATCCACCCTCCTGGCATCAAGAGGTTCTGTCCTGAATTACCCTTATTTGTACCAGTGTACATCCCCCAGTCTAGCTGGATTTGTAAGATAGAATTAGGATCATGATAGTGGGTAGAAGGAAGCATTTAAGAACTAGAGGAAAGTTGCATATTTCATTGTTGCGACACTGCACCCCGACTGGCTCGTCTCCTCCCTACAAGCCCTCTGTAAGGGGCTGTCGCTTTACCTATGGATGGTCTTTGGGTCCCCAATCGGCACTCCCCCTCATTTATAATGAAATAATCTTTAGTTCTTTGATGCTTGATAGCTGACTCCTTTGACACCTCGTCGTCAAACAGACAGGTGTGCTTCTATTGCATTTTTAATGACTTCCACATTTCCTAGATTCATACTTTCTAGGTCCAATTATTAATTGATGTTCATAGCTATTCCTTCTCAATCTGAGGCAGACCCCAAAGATTTATTCTTGCTGTCTTACTCCATGCACTTCATTATGGTCAACGACTTTGAGACTAGAGCTCTTTCTCAGTCATATTTTGAATGCCTTTCAACCTGAGGGGCTCATCTTCTAGCACTATCTCTGATAATGTTCTGTTTTTACTCATTAGATTTTCAGCAACTGATGTTTTGATGTTACCCATTGGATTTTCAGTGACTAATGTCTCTGAAATGAACATCCCTTTCCGTCTCTGTAGTCTGTCCTCAGTCTGAAAACTCTGCCCAAACCTGTTCACCTTGGGTAAACCCTGCTGGGATGTGAAATACCACTGACACAGCATCACAGCCACACACCAGCCACATTTCGACAAACTGACTAACAAGTTAGGGGTTGAAAACCATTTACATATACCTGTCTCCTATTTAGATTTGTCGACAAACAACTCTCAGGGCATGTGATCGAAGAATCAAACTCCAAAGTTGGTGAAATCAGAAGAAACAATGGGAGTGGGTGGGCAGCATCATGTGATTTATAACCTCAACATTAGTTTACTCAGCCACAAAAATATGACAACTATTGGAACATTACCTGTGTAGGCTACGTCAGGGAGCCCAGTGATGTTATAGGTGACATGGTGGGTCAGCAGTTCCTACCCACCCATTACTCTTCTAAAGAAATGTGAAGCTTTCTATTCCTGTAAACATTGACAGCCTCCAAAACCCACGGGGCACTTCTACTCTTTCCTATTGGATTGCTGGGTGTTGAAATCAATTCAGTGGCAGTGAGTTTGTTTCTTGGGGGGAAGAGAGGTTGATTATAGACGATGCACACATATGGATGTGTCTGTGTAGGTATATATATTAAACTCAAGAAGGGAAGCAAATGGCCAGGATACCAAAAGATAAGCTTGTCTCCAGCGGGGCGCTGGGTCTCCTTCCACCTTTCTTGGGCTCCCCTGCCCATGCTCTGTGGTGGATGAGACCTTGTTACATGCTGTGTGCCTCTCTCCTGCCTCTTCCACTGCTCTCTTTTCAATAAAGTGTGCATGAATATTAACCAGGTAACTTACGATAATTAGTTTCTTCATCATAGGTTCCCTTCCTGGGGTTTTGACGGCTCCATAAAATAGCAAATTATCCCAGCCATCGCATAAAAGGTGTCGCCAAGAGGAGTCAACCTAGAAAGACCTGTTGTTACTATAAAAATGCCAGGACCTTTTTGAAAAGTCCAGCATGTACTGGAAGAGCAGGCACGAGCTGGCTGACCGACTTCCAAGGTCACTTGTGAGGAGTCGCCAAAAATGGGACAAGCACAACTATGGAAGATGATGAAGGAAAATGTTCCCATGCTGAGGAAGCTTATTCGGAGAGATGATTTGGGTAGACGGTGCCAAAATGTATATGGGAATTGATCACAAGTTTAATTTTCATTTTTAGGATCTCCCTCCTTTCTCTTCTCTCGCCCCTCCTGCTCTCTTCGTGCTCCTTATTTTATGCATAAAAATGCAACCAGGCTGAACTAAAGCAAATTGGTTTAATTCCCTGGAGGGAGCGTGAGCAAATTTTCCCAGCAACTTTCTGCTAGAGGCATTTGTGTGTGAGTATGTGGATGGAATGTAGAAACAATCAGTAACCAGATGAAACAACACTCTTTCAAAGTGCCCTAAAACAGCACTAACACCACCAATTAAAACTTCAGCATCAAATGAAAATGGCAAAAATAAAACTAAAATTAAAGGCAAATGTGTATGTATGGTGCATGGGGCGGGTAGTGCATGTGTGTATGCACGTCAGGGGTGGAAGTAGTAAGGAGGGGAAAGGACATGAATTCCCTTTTAAAAGCATATTTTGCCACAGAAGTACTAGCAGGAGGTCTCTTTAATAGGACAAAAGAAAGGGGTAAAGTATACATTCAATAATTTCATCACACTGAAATGTCAGCGTTAGACACACACAAAGGCATTTGTAGGTACCCACTTTGAGTCTTTTCAAATGAAGAGGTAAACAGAACATGGAAAGTTATGATTGCTAAGGGCTCTTTTCTCTTTTAGTGCAGAGTTCTGTGACTACATAGGTCCTTCAGAAGCCATGAAGAGGTAGTATGTTCATTCATTCATCACACACCCATTCAACAAATACTGAGCACATAGTGTTGCCCTTGCTGCTCAGGGATAGAGATAAGGAAGGAAGGCATTCTTCTCAACATCAAAGAGCCCTCAGGCCAACCTCAGAAACTAGCCCTTCTCCATCTTACAAGGTAGAGGTGAGGGGTCATTGGTAGGTCCCACTCTCCTTAAGTCACAGTGGCATCAACAGTAGCAGGTATTCCTGTAAGAAGGATCCCTACCCTGTAGCCTCTGCGTGTGATCACATCCTCCAGTCGAGGACCAGCAGCTACCCTTGTCCGAGGACTTTCTAAATGCCTTAAAGCTCATTCTGCTTGTGCCTTTTCTTAAAACCGCCTACTTGGGACTCTTTCATTATTTTCCCTCGAGTGATTTTCCAGCAAATCAAGCCAAGAGCACCAGGGGAAGGAGCACAGAAGCTGACCCTCTGACCTATCATCACAGCCCAGCCTTCTCTGGCCGCGCTGCAGAGAGCTCAGCTCGCACAGCCCCTGGCCGGGCATCCAGACCTCCCCTGCCCCGTCTGTTTGTCAGACTTGGGCACCACCACACGGGCTGCCCTGGGTTCGGAGCACAGCTGTTCTCTCCCAGCAACAAATGAATCCCTCTGGCCCCATCTTCATTTTCATCATGACCCCTCTCCCACTTGTGTGATAAAGACATTCTTTTGTATTCATCTATTCTACTTGTAGCCTTGACTACAATCACCACTGGGGGAAAAAAAAGGTCCAGTCTCAACAACAAGTTAAATTATATGGCTGTTCCTATCTTCAGAAAACATTAGGTTTAAGTAAGATTTCAACTAGATTGCAATGAAAGACATGTAAGTGTGTGTGTGTGTGTGTGTGTGTGTGTGTGCACCATGTGTTTTTGCTTATGTGCACAATTCAAAAAAATCATAAGGAAAAGATAACACTTTTTCCATGAATGTTTTGAAACCCCAAATGTGTGCACGTGTGTGCATTTGTGTCCATTCCCTGGATGGCACAGTTTGCACTTCACTATTAACTTAAAGGATGATGGTTCAAACCCGTCCAGCAGCACCATGGAAGAAAGACCTGGAGATCCACTTCTATAGAGGTGTTTTTGTTTTTTTTTTTGTGGGGGGGCGGGGAGCATCACTGCTCTCTGGTGGTGGGAGTAGGAGGCCCAGCCCCACAGCTTGAATTGAACCTCCATCCCAGTGGGCCGCAGTCCCGCGCACAACCATTACGCCACCGGGGCTCAGCTCCACTTCTATAGAGTTAACAGCACAGACAGCATATGAAGCATTTCTGTCCTATACCATCCGGGGCTCTCTAAATCAGAATGGACTCACTGTTCACAGGTCTGTAGATACACAACATTCATGGGAAAATGTCATTAAAGTGTCATGAAGAATTTCCACACACTTTCTGAAGTCTCTCTGTGTGTGTTCTTCTAAAAGAGTAAGTGTACCTGTCCCTTTATTTCACTAGCCTCAAAACCCTTAGCATTTTATGGCTTTTCTCCTTTTTAGGTGAAAGTGAATTTTAAAAAAGACTCCCCCTGCCCCCACTGCTTTCATTTCATTTATTTACACTTAGGAAGGTATTGAACTTACAACATCCTGGACCAAAGGTAGGGTGTTAATTGAACACTGCCTCCATAAATAAATGCCTGGTGTTAAATGAACGCCATGTATGTAAGTACACAATCAATCGGTGTCAATAAATGAGGTTTTCCTGTCTAAGGTTCATGCAGACCTTTCAGACATGAATGAAGTCCCACACGCACTGATTTAAATCATAAAACAACGTGCCTTTCTCTCAGCCCTCAGTCCACAGTCCTATCCATCCCAGGGGGAGTCTGACCCCTGGAAGGGCAGGGCGGGGTGAGTACCTGCACAGGAGCGGTGCTCTTGGTAGAAGCCGTGCGCACAGGTGGGCACACACTGGCCATGCTGCATCAGCAGGGGTGACCGGCAGGACGTGCACTCCAGCTCGCTGGTGCATGTGGCGCACTGGGACTGGCAGGCTGGCTCCCGGCAAGGTGGGGAAGAAGAAAAAGGACACCGTGGTTATGAGTTAGTTAGTTCATTGACACCACTTCTTTCATTGCCCCATGCTGAGACCCCAGAGAACAAGAGACTGCGGGAAAGTCATCTTGGCTTCCGTCAGTTCTAGAGAGCACATCGCATACCACGCCCTGCACTAAGTGCTTTTCACGCGTGCCCAGGCATCAAATCCTCACCACCCCCTAGAGGGCAGGCCCCATGATGAAGCCCACTCTGAGGCGAGGAACGGGCTGGGAGAGGTGGAGGCACGTGCCTGATGTTGCATGTCTGGTAAGCAGGAAGGCTTGTGGTATTCAAAACCAGGCCATTTGACTCGAGAGGCAGAGTTTCCCAGGAGCCCCTGATTTCTCCTGAGTCCACCCTTTCAAGATGCGACCTTTTCTTCCACATTCCATGACAGAGATGTAAATAACCTTCCAAATAGCTAAAGTTTTGAATCAGAGGAGAACGTAAGGAGTGGCCACAGAGATAGTAAAAGTGGCTAATATTTTGAGTCCTGCTGACATCCTAGATCCTATACTTCACATCTGTCAATTCACTTCATTCTCATAAAAAAAAATTTCTGAGGACCATTGGGCTGTGACCTCATTTTAGCGTTGAGTGTGCCGAGGCCCAAGTACTCAAACCTTTGAGTGGATTCAAGCTCAGAGTAACCCTATAATGACCCTACAGGACAAAGTGGACAACTAGCTCAGGGGGTTTCTGAGGCTGTCACCTTTATGGACACCACTGAGCTCTTTCTTCATGGAGGAGTCAGTAGGTTCAAACCTCTGACCTTCAGTTGGCAGTCAAGTACTCTAAGTGTTAAGGCAGAGAGGAGTTAAGTACTAGCAACCTGTGTTCAAACCTTTCAACTGGATAGTTAATCCTAGCAGGATTCCTAGAAGCAATTCCCTACCTGGCAGAGTTAGTTTGATTTGTCTTCAAGTGAGGAATACGCTCCCAGGGCAGAGTTCTGCTTCTCAGATGTATACAAATGCTGAGGGGCTGAGCCCCAGTGGCATAGTGGTTGTGGGTGGGACTGCAGCCCACTGGGTTGGCGGTTCAAATCCAGCAGCAGCTCTCAAGGAGCAAGACTGGGCTTCCTACTCCCACCAGAGGGCAATGATGTCCACAAAAAAAAATTTCTGAAATGTGGGTACGTTCATGCTGAAACCCTTGGTAACCAAGCGAAGGTAGGTGGGGTAGACAGCTTCCTGCTTACCAGTTCTCCCTGTGCCAAATGAGAACATTCTAGTAAGTGATCTGTAAGGTCCATGGTCATTCTCAAGCTCATCCCTGGACTAGGCGAGTGCTTTAATAAATGGCACTCACTATCCTAATAATGTGGACATTGAATAAGAGAGACGAGGAGGAACTGATTGTGATAATCGACTTGAAACACTTCCCCCCAACCTGAATAAGAGAGACGAGGAGGAACTGATTGCGATAATCGACTTGAAACACTTCCCCCCAACCCAGTGATGAACAACAAAAACATGGTTGAAGGGAGACAGCAGACAGTGTAAGATAATAAAAATGTATAATTGATCAAGAGTTCACGAAGGGGGGAAACTGGTGGGGTGGGATGAGCTGATACCCAAGGATCAAGTAGAAAGAAAATGTTTTGAAAAGGATGATGGCCACACATGTGCAAATGCTTGAAACAACAGATGGATGAATTTCTGTGAGAGCTGTAAGAGGCCTCAATAAAATGATTTATTTAAAAAAAAAACAAGGAAAAATAGCCACTTTTGAACGAGGGCGCGGGTGAAGAATATTGAAAGTACGAAGGACTGCCCAACGAACGGACACATTTGTCTCGGAAGACGTACAGTCAGCGGCTTCTTACTTGGTCTCTGCCTACCTTAGACATGGAGAGACCGGTCCCTGGAGAAGGACATCACGTTTGGTAAAGCAGAGGGGCAACGACAGAAAAGGAAGGCCTCTACAAGATGGCGGGAGAGAGTGGCTGCATCCATGGGCTGTAGCATGAGAGACACTGGGGGGGTCGTTCTGTTGTGCATGAAGTCGGTCGCCGTAATTCGGAACTGACTGACTGCACCTACCATCACACAATCACCCTAATAATAGTACACAATGGAAATATTCAAAGTGTTCAAAAATATTCAAAACGGAAACGTCCAGCCATGACTACCAAATAACTGTTCAGATCTCCACATCGCCTATCTCCATGCAGACCCTGAAAGACCCCTCATAGGGGTTAGATGAGAAGGACGAGGTCTGCAGGCCAAGACGCCAGGTGACCTATAGCCCACAGGACGACCTCCCCGTGACTTTTGGAAATTGTGCTTTTTTTGCTTTCATGAGTCTCTCCTTGACTATACCGACCCTCCTTTCGAGGGGAGCTCCTAGTCCAGCACACACCAGCACCTCTGGCTTGCCCGCCCTGAGCCATACCTAGGCAGACACCCCCGGCTTGGTAGAATCCCGGAGCGCAGCTGTGCACACACCGTCCATTCTGCAGTAACTTGGTGGGATCCTGGCAGAGATCACAGTGGTCTGGAGCTCGAGAACAGGTCAGGCAGTCTTTGTGGCAATGTGCTAAAATCCAGGACAAAGAAGGACACTTGGTAAAGCCCCTACGATTTATCCTGTATCTTCCAAAAAGGGAAATTACAAAGTTAATGGCTGGACAGATGACAAAAGAAAGGGGATAAAACAAACAAACAAAATACTAAAACTTAGGTATGGAAAAGGGCCCCACATAGCCTTCAAAGAATCTTTCTTTCTGTAAATTACTTTCACTAGACTGAGGGTCCAGATTGAAGGCTGGAAAAACATTCCAGACTCATGAAAAGTGCCACCTGCAGGAATGCCTTCTGGGGTGGAAAGGCTCAAACCCGAATTAAAAAAATTAAATCAATTCAATTATTTCCCATTTTCAGATGATCTTAAAGTTTTGGCAAGCAAAAAATGTTTCCACAAAACCGTAACTTTTAAAAAATAGTTATTATTTTCTGGGCAATGGGAAGTCGAAATTTTTGGCCAGTTTCCTAACCAGTCTCCAAAATTTCAAATCTCATTCTGAATCATTGAAAGAATCAGAGTCCAGTGGACATTGCCAGCAGAGGAGTCTTGGACCCAATTTTCACAATAAATAATGTGAGGCTAAATATTTGTTTTAGAAAGCCACTTTAGAGAAGGTGCTGTAATTAAAGTATACAGTGGCCTGCTTCTCCCATGATGAACTCTTCACAGAAACACTAGGATTAGCCAAAGTGAGTTGAGTTCAACAAGAGCAACTGCCAATATGAAAAGCTGGGACCCAGAGATGAAAACAATTAATTATGAAATATGAATGGAAGAAAATGCCATTTCTCCAAGAAAGCGCAGGCTGATAGGCAAATTACCACTCAGCCAGAGCAGCTCCAGTGCTTGCCAGCAATTATTAACTGGAACTAATTCAACCCCGGGTGATTTGAAAGCAGAGTTGCAGAACAAGTAGATAAAAATTTTCTTTTGGAATAAATTAATGAGTCTGTAAATCTCAAAAACCCATTTGAGAACTCCAAAAGAACCATCTGCTTCACAGTGTACCTTAAAAAATAAAATAAAAGGAACATTCATAACCTTAACATTCTTGGGGCAATCATTTTCCTATCTTCAACAATGGAATCGTCCAAAAATGCACACTTGACTTTGCAAGTGAATTGACAGGACGCCTTTTTTGGAGATTTACTATGGAAGCCTCAGGTTACAATTCATAATCAGGTCCAACTTAGGAAAACAGGTCCTGTTTTCCAGTCAGGGCAGTTTGGGGCCAGACTCACAGGCAGGCCTCTGCCCCCACCCCATTTAGTATCCAAAGGCACCCCACTCTGCCAGGAAAGCAGCTGCCCAGTGACTCTCAGCAATACTGCTCCAGGGGCTGGCATATCCACTGGTAACCACCTGGCTCCACAGTCTGGGAAGCCCCTCATGCCATCTCACACCAGTCTCCTGATTCTGCTGCTGCTGCCACTCTCCTCCCCGCCCCCCACCACCCCTGCTTATTGCTGTTTCTCGATTTCTGGTGGTACAGATCTCCCTCTCTGTCTGCTGGGGCTGGCAGTAATTTTAGGCCAAGGACTCCGGGCCCACAGGCCATAGCCATTCCTGGATCTTCTCTCTTGATGGGTGTGAGGTTCCCTCTACTCTGAGATGGAGTATCCCTTAAAGTGCTGAATATTGGCAAAACTGAGAAAAGCCCTCCCTGGGGTTCCATCCACCATATCTGCACTGCCTCAGCACGCACACCTTGTTTGCATTATTAAGAAGTTGTCCACTTCCTAGAAGCTGTCCACTTGCGACATCATGTCTTTTGATTTTGACCATCACTGGGCAAGATAAATGAGGAATATTTTAGCAATAGAAAAGCTAAAAGTTTTGAGAACACAATGACTTGCCCAAAGTCACATACTCATCACAAGGGAAGCTTGACAACTCCATCAACAAAGATTAATTAGCATCATTTGTTGGAAAGTTTAGCAAGAAACAAACCAAACTGCCAACCAGGTGACCCAAGAGGGGGGACAAAAATCTCTGCAGAAATAAATCCGACGTGAACCTACCCGACGTGCAGTCTGGACAGCACTGGCCCTTCACCTTCACAGCAAGTGTGGCCACTGGGCAAGGTGGACAGGCGGGTTCGTAGCAAGTGACCTGGGCCGCCCGACACTCACACACCTTGCAAGGGCCGGCCTTCCATGTCTCCTTGTCCTGTGGGAAACAATCAGGTAGGACATCGTCCCCAGAGGTCAGCAACTCAGCCGAGTTGGTTGGCAGAGAGCAGGTGATGTCTAAGAGGCCTGGGGAACTAGAGGAGGTGGTACCACAGAACCCCATCCCTGCCCAGTCTGATTCTGAAAAAGGACGGTCGGGAGGGGATGCTCCGTCTGAAGGGGATGCTTCCCTACTTTATTGATAATTGGTGAGTTTTAATATGCGGTAATAAGTATTCACTATGGGGAGCATCAGCCACTCAACCACTAAAGGCTGACTGTTGGCATGCTCTCAGAGGCCCCCATCTCTGTAGCACCCGGCGGGAGGCCTGCCCCGCAGTGCTCACAGCCCCAAGAGCACAGTCCTGCTCCGGGACACACTGGCCTCCACGCTCACTACAGACTCAGGAGCAACTGCATTGGTGGCTGTCTCTCAACCTGGGACCCAGGCTCCCGGAGAGCCTCAGTCCAAGCTCTCTGAGTAACCATCACTGATGATTCTTCACAAGTCCAAGGCATGGAAGACTTGTTTTTCAGCCCACCTCCATGCAGAAAGTAACACGGGGGATTACGGCGCGCCTCGTGATTAGCAGGTACATTAAATACACCCTCTGTGATCGCTGCGGGTTAACTTGGTTAAAGCCCTGAATTTTCTTACTGGTGGCTGCAACACTAGAGTCATTGTATTCTTACAATGAAAGCTTTTTGGAGACCCATTTTCAGGAAAGGCCATGGGCTTTCTTAGACTGAAATATTCTTTGCAGTCAAGCAAATTACGGTCATAAACATTACAACTTTGACAGCGAAGCCAAAGCGAATTATTAAAAAGGGCAGATCAATGGACCGTATAAGATATGAAATAATAATAACAATATATAATTGATGAAGAATTCATGAGGGTGGGAGGGGGGGTGAGGGGGGCGGGGGAGAGGAACTGATACCAAGGGCTCAAGTAGAAAGAAAATGTTTTGGAAATGATGATGGTAACATGTGTATAAATGCGCTTGGTATGATTAATGGATGGAATGGCATGAGAGCTTTAAGGGCCCTCAATGAAATGATTTATGGACAATCGTGTTCAAAGTCTTGCTCACCCTGCAAAGGGGCAGAGCTTTCTCTCAGAATGTATGGATGGGGTGATGAGGGACATGAGAGAAGACAGAACCAGAGAGTGTGCTTAAATAAAATGTTCATAAAAGCATTTATTAGCTCCACTGGTATTGAACAATGTAAACAATTGTGGGTGCGAGTTGTGCCTTGAAAAGGCTGAGAAATGTTAACTTTTGAAGGCAGAAGTGCTTCCCTGCCTCTCTTCCATCTCTGGATAGACAGTGTCCTCAGCCTCTTTCTTCACAAGTAAGCCCCTGACCTGCCAGCTCGCTTGGATGAACAAGCACGCTCAGCCTTTCCCTTGAAAGTCACCATGCAGCACTGCCTGCCACACCTGAGGGCAGGAGCCCTCCACAGAGCATGCCCCCTGCATGACATTCAGCACGTGGAATTCCTGGGAAGATGAAGCCCTTTTCTTGGAGAAGAGGGGATCTGGGTAGGGGGAATAAGGAGGTGAATAATCACCACTGCAAAGGTAAAAGAAATCTGTAGGGCCTATGTGGGGTATTGAGGAAGATGCACTTGCAAACGTAGATAAATGAACAGAGGAGTGATGGGTCAACGTCCTTGTTGCCATGCACCACCACGTCACCAAACTTAGTTGCTTACAGGAGAAAAGCACCACGGTTCCCCAAGATCGCTTAGGCCAGCCATTACTTCAAGCCATTTTACAAAAATCTATATACAACTTAAAAATCTTTTACTTACTGGAATACGCATGACTTTGCTAGCATTGGGAGACGTCTGAGGAGAGAGAAGAATATGTTTACTATAACACTGAAAACACCACCATGCTGATCTAGTCATGTTTTCATTAAGAACTATCCATTTTCCACCCAGGTAACATGCAACTTCATTCATTACGAGTAACAAAGAAATCAACTGGTGCCAACCACACACCATGCCATGCCTGCCCACATGGAATGAAGACCACAGGCCAGCACATGTTCTTGGATACATGGTCCATGTCTGAGACCTTGGCTTCGGTCCCCGTCAAAAGGAAGGACTGCGCTGTCACGGGGTCTAAACCGCCAGGGTGCATTCTTTCATTCCGATCAGTAAAGGAGTTGTACTTATTGAGGATAACATGATGCTCTTTCATTCCCCCAGTGGCTTTAATTGACCTTCAAAAGGGAGCCATGAAAATGATGCCACCACTGTGAAAATCAAATCCACCATTGGTTGAGAGCCCTCCACTGCCTGCATTCTTAATAAACTAAAGAAACTTCCTAAGAAATGATGAAAGTTAGTATACCACTATGAAACAAGCCCAACCACAAAATAACAATATCCATTTCTAAGCACAGCAAAGAAAACAACGACCCCAGTTTGGCACCATTCTAGGTGTGCTATGTGTGTCACTAGGCCTGTGATAATGTAGGGACTGTTATTACTCCCCCTTATAGAGCTGAGGATTAAGGAACATGATCACAGTCACAATGTGGACGTGGCATAATAGAGATTCTGACCTAGAGCCTCTATTATTCTTAATGTCCAACCTGGCGCCTGGACTGAGAACACTGCAAAATTCAGCAGATGCGGCATCACTGACAGAGTGGTGGATGTAAATCACTCAAGTCACCAAGATGGACTTGATGAGTCTGGAAATGAGTTCACAGCACAAAATATCCCATCTCAATTCTTATCATTCTATTCCGACTGGCAGGTGAACAAGTGGCATATTTTCAAGAACTCACTGTCTTTCTCACCATTCCAAATTGCATGTGGAAAATATGGGCTACAAAAATGGGGCAAATGAGAAGAGATTAAGGTTCCCCCACCTCCGGTAATAAAATAAAGATAGGGAAAGAATGACAGCTGCAGCAAATGGCACTCCATCCAACCCATCAAAATTCCATCTGCTTGACCTACCGAATGCAACCACTTTGCGCCACACCCACCACGACCTCCCTCCGTCAAGCTCTCTGATCCATCATGGGCAATGAACCTTCTAACTAAACCATTGTTTCCAGCTTCCACCCGCATGTCACCTGCCCCTGCAGCAGTCACTCTGTCCAGTCAGGGATGTCCACTCACAGCCCTGCACTTCTCCCCACGCTCCAGTGGTTCCTCTCTGCCTCAGGGTAAAACGTCAGGTCTCTCACCTGACTTTCCAGTGACCTTCTCAGCCTCAAGTCAACTCCCTCCTCCCTCCTTCACCTTGTTCCTGCTACCTGCACTGCTGCTGCTGCTGCTTGAAGATGCCCAGGGCCTCAGTGCCTTTGCATGTGCTGCTGTCTCTTCCTGGCTATATTCCCTAGATATCCATGTGACTTATTTCCTCAGAGTTTGCTCCCGCTTCCTTGCATGGAAGAGGACTCCTGGATTACGTTATGCTACAAAACACACCCCGTCCACTCTCTCGCTGCCTTTAGCTGCTTTATTCTTCACAGCTCTGATCACCACAGGACATGTGCTTCTTGCTGCCTTGCCTCACACTGGGACAGAAGCCCCCGCAGAGCACTGACCAGGTCAGCTGTGCTCACTTCCACATCTCCACTGCCACTGACTCCATTCCCTCTCACAGTGCCCCACACAGGAGAGAGCAGAACTGCTCCAACAGGGTGCTGAGACTAAATCTTTACAGATGCAGATAGCCTCATCTTTGCCTCCACAAACAGCTGGTGGGTTTGAACCAGCGACCTTGAGATTAGCGGTTCAACACTTACCCCACTATACCAGGAAGGTTCCTTTTCTAACACATGGCAGGTGTGCAACAGCACTCATTAAAAAACATAAACAGATAATGGATGAAAGAACTCATTCCATTTCATTAAACACAGGATTTTAAAAAATTAATACTTCATTATTATTAACCAGGTACTCACAAAGTCTGCATTTTCTTCATAAACACAGAAGCTACTCCTCAGAATGCATTCAGGACAGCATTTTCCATCTACGTGAATTAATTCTTCACCCTGTAGGAAGAAGGGTTGCAGCGACACATATCAAATTAACATCCACAGGTATCAGGGCTAAATTGCAAAGCTGCCTGACTAGAATGAAAACGTCTACACATCCTTTGCTTCCGCCCATGGTCATCCTATCTACCCTGGTGCTGCCCCTTCTCAGGAAAGTCTAGTCCATCCAGCACCCCCAGGTGAGGGCTCTCACTCCAGGGCTGCGCATACTTGTGCACTAGTCCTGCCCATGGCCAGGCGCTCCCAGAGATAAGGTGGGTGGCCAAGGTGAAGGTGACTGCCTTAGAGATTTATGCATTGTAGAATAAGATCAAGCCATCTTAGTCATAAAAGGTTGGAACTTGTAACTTTGACTGTCATTAGCGGTGCTCAAAGGAAACTGTTTGCTTCTGAATGCAAAGTCTGACATACATACAGAGCGCCACAGATATCAATTCCACAGTCACAGACTAATTATTATTCAATGCACTGAAACTTTTACTATGAGCTCAGAGTACTTAGTGTGTGTGTGTGTGTGTGTGTGTGTGTGTATATATATATATATATATATATATAGAGAGAGAGAGAGAGAGAGAGAAGGAATGACACACTAGAGGAGTAGTTATTTAACTTTCAAATCTTAGCAGTTAAACTTATAACATCAAAAGATTTAAACATTGTTTGCATCCCACTATAATACATGCTAGCTTTAAAAAGTTTAAACCATTCCAAATTCTAACTAAAAGGTCCCTTGCAGCCCTACCACCAATGGAATTCACTGTTTAAAGTCCAATCTCTACTTATAATTTATCACATGCAAATACAAGCATCTAATATCTGTAGGCTAAAGAGTATTCTTTAAAAAGCACTTTCCACTACTGAAGATGCTTCTCCTTTCTACAGAATGATAATGTGTTGCAAATGAAGACATTTCTTAATTTTGGATCTACGTTACATTTGAAATGCATTTCAAAGTATAGAAACCTTGTTAAGTGAATAATGCAAAACTGCATAAACAGAACAGTCATAATGTATTTTATGTTGGGAAAACTGAGCTAAAGAAAAACAGAAATGCACTGGTTTTGCATGATAGCAGCAGCAGCAGCTCCTGGAGAGAGGGATGAGGCCTTCTATTCCTGTAAATAGTACCAGAAGCCCACAGGGGCAGGTCTATCCTGTTCTAAAGGGACACTTCCAACCACCATCGACTCGATGGCAGTGACCATTAGAAATGGATTTTTGCTTCTTTCCTATTTTTCTTGATTATTTAAAATGTACTAGAATAAACATATACTACTTTATCAAAAACAAAATTTTTAAAGTATTCTTCTCCAGAAGACTACATGGCAGACTGTTCTTTTTTAGGGCATCGAAAAGTTGTTTCCAGAAGAAAGTGTTTCACAAATCACTGTCCATCAGAATTCAATGCCAATCAGAGGCTGATTCTGTGCAGTGAGTGCTATAGAGAGCAGACATATTTACATATAAATTGTTTTGCAGAAACGTGACAAGTCAGCTCGTGGTGAACGCATAACCCAGAAACATATTGAAATTTGTTCCCTGAGCATATAAAGGTGTTTATAATGCATGTAATCTAAGTTGCTTAAAACAATGTTTTCATACAAGGCAAAGAATATGTACTTCTATAAAAGACACAACGCGCGAGTGACGATTGAGTGCCCGTTGCGCCACACACACACACACACACAAAGCTGAAGACGGACCGCGCATAAGGCAAGGAATGTGTCTGTTCCTCGCCCTCCATCCCTCCTGGAAGTGCAGACGGCCCTGCGCCAGGGACCAGGGATTCCCTTTGGTGAGGTAGGAAGCTCTAAATAGATGCGCTATTTTTAGAGGGGCCTGGATGCCCCAAATGGAGTCAGTTCACTGCAGTGGGGAACCAGCTCCAATTAGCATTGGGCCTTTGCTTTGTACAAAATTACTTTGTGAAATAAACGTATCCTTATCTTTTGAAGACGACCCTGCTGCATAGGACAGATCTAGTCCGCCAACCCTTCCCCCCCACGCCCACCCCCACCTCCACTCACCGGACAAAGACGCTCCCAGCCCACACCCTGCCGTCAGAGAACACAACACTCTCCCGAGGACACTTTTCTCCCCACGAGAAGGCAGGGGCAGCTCCTGTTTAAGGCATAGCTACCCTTACCCGTGGATTACTGCTGCCAGCTTCTCTCCCACATCATGTCATGCCTCATATTTGAATGCTAGGTATTTTTTAATAAATCATTTTATTGGGGGCTCCTGCAACTTATATCAATCTGAACATCAATTGTATCAAGCACATTTGTACCTATGTAGCCATCGTCATTTCAAAAACATTTTCTTTCTACTTTAGGCCTTAGTATCAGCTCCTCTTTTTAACCCCTCAACCCCCCACCCTCCCCTCCTCATGAATTTTTGATAAACCATAAATTATTGTTATTTTTATGTCTTATCCTGTCCACTGTCTCCCTTTGCCCACATTTCTGGTTTTCATCCCCCTTGGGGGTGGGGGGATCTTGTACCTCGATCATTGGGATCAGTTCCCTCTTTCTCCCCCTTCTCCCCCTTCTGGGTCTTTTAAAGGAACATGACCATCTGACTTCATGCTCAAAGATTTCATGAAACACAGGAAAATGAGAACCACTGTATTGCAGCCTTCGACAGTTCATTTATTTATGTTTCCCTATTGAGGCCATTTGGTTTGACATATCAAAAGACAAGGGTTGGGTCATTATTTTCCCTTTTTTGACAAAGCACGGATGCAAGCTGATTTCAATGTCATTCTGCACACTGCTGTGGACAATGTAAGAACAATTTCCACAGTGAAGAAGTACAGTTTTGCTTCCTATAGAAGTTCACTTCTGTGCATTTTTGTGGACATGCATACACCAACTTTACCTACCCTCCAGTACCTTGGTATCCAAGGTTAGACCTCAAAAGACCTTGATATTTTAATCAAGGAATCGGGCAGAAAGCTGGGGGTGCTGACTAAAAATGCCAGCAGCATACATTCCCTCTGCCTCCCTGACTGAGGTATCCATTTCTTCTGGTGTTCTACTGCCTTTAATCAAATTCCCATAACTGTGGGTGTGCACGATAACTTACGCACACATAACCAACTTTCCAAAATGCCTGGACACATGTGATGGCTGAATGTGTCTGATTCATCTTTTTTCCTCCAGGGATCCCAGTGAAGCAGGAGTTCAGAAGTTAGTGCTTCCAGGAGTTAACGAGTTCAACAGCTAGGTATTTTCAGAGATAGGGCAAATAATAAGGTCAATGGGTATATGTCCCATGACCTTTAATTTGGGTCCCATTTTCCTTTCTGGTTCTGTTTCCAGTTTGGAAATCAGTGTCTTACACAAAATCTTAGAAGCCTGGAAGAAAGTCACCTAGTAGAAAAAAAGCCTTCTCCAAATTCATGGCTAATGACATATGGCCTGATCCGTTCACAAGGGGAAGCAGATGGACCATGACGAGGTACGGTACATGAGGGAGTGGCGTGAGGAACACCGAGATGCTCTTCCCTCCTATTGCTGCTCCTGGCCTTCTCTAGGAACAGACTGAGGGCTAGGGAGTATGCGCACAGAGGTGAACAGTAAGGTCCTGGCGGCTTGGGGTTAAATTATCTTCCGCAGTGGGACTCCTTGCTCCGACTCGCTCCAGCAGGGAGTCTAAGGGTCTGCATACCAGGATCACTCCTCTCATATTTTCCATAAACCCTGAGATATTAGACACATTCAACCTGTGAAGTCACCGAGCATCCTCTGTGTGGACTGCTGAGGCCAGGGGGCCCCAGCCCAGCTTAAACACATAAAGGAAGAAAGGGCCCAGACTGGCTTTTTTCTCATCTTCTTCCAACCATTCTGACTCCCCCACCATTTAAAAAAAGACAGAAATGAAAAGGCATGTGGGGGGAAATAAATCTGCAAGAAGCAAGATCTTTTTTGAACCTAAATATGTTTCAGCTCTGCCAAGACTGAGAAGTAGGAGGCAAAGTGAAAAATAACCCGTACCATTGACAGCCTTGTTTGAGAGGTTGTTCCCCCTTCTGCTCTGGGTTGGAGAAGCGGAGAGATGCAGGAGAGGAGCTAGAGAGAAACACGTCTGTCCAAACTCTCAAGTCTTTCTGCCCAGCTCCATGCACAGCCCCGCGGGAAACTGGTGGGGCACATGGAGGCGGAAAGGGAGGAGGAGACAGCCCCACAGGCAATTTGCTTTTCAATGGGTCAAAAGTCAGTTTACTAATAAAAAAAAAAAAGCAAAAACCAAAGTCAAGTGCAATTTCTCTACATCTACAGCCCAAACAGAGGCTATTTTGTTAGATGCTTCTAGATAGTCAGCAGATGGAAATCAAGGGGGTCAACAAAGTTTACTGGTTCGGAAATCTCCTTCCCTCTCTTAAAAACAAAACCAAAGACACAAAATGGGTCCATTTTCTCTTCCGGGGCACAGGCAGAGCCCCCTGGGTGCTGGCTCTCCTTTGAGCTCACTGCTGGCAGCGGGCCTCCAGCAGAAGCTGGGCGACTGGCACACCTGCGGTTCTCTGCCTTGCCAGCCTAGTGAGCCGGGCAGGCCACCAGCACTGAGGGCCAGCTGCACTGCTGATAGGCTAATGTCCAGTAGCATGTCTGTCCCTTTGCTGCTTCTCACTCTGGACTTCCAATCAGACCAGATGCATGGAGAGCTCCGAGCTCTAGGGGGCTGTTCCAAACCAACCTGAACCAATGGATACATTCCCGGAAGACCACCAAATCAAAGTGTGCAGGTCACCTGCTGCCACGGAAGGAAGGAAGGATCCTGTCCAACACCCCCGATCCTATCGGAAAGAGGAGTTCCCGCATGGCTGGAAATGCCTTCGCTTCCTGCATACCTGGGCACACTCCACTTTGGCACACTCTCCAGTCCGGCAGGTCACTTGGCCGCGGTCGCACATGCAGAACTCACACGACGAGCCTTTCCACAGTTCGTCCTGGTACCGAACGATCCCATCCTGGGAGCAGCTCCCGGCCGAGGACACACACACTTCACAGCATTCCCCATGAGGCCGAGCCCTGCTCTCACCCTGTGGGAAGGAAGGAGAGTGTGGGCAGGGTTACTGCTGTTGACAGTCGCCCTGTGCTAATTCATGGTGACTCCATGTTTGACAAGTAGGACGACGTCTGAGGGTTTTCTCAGTTGTCATCTTTATGCATGCAGAGTTACATTTGTGAGGCCACATGGTGTGGTCACTTTTTGTAGCCACTGACACAAACTAGGGTGCTGGGGAAAACAGTGAAAGTATTAGATCCAATAGGGGCTGGAGGTCTTTTACCATGGACCCTTCTTTACTTCTGGGCTCTGGATCCAGTGGAGATAAGCTCCAGCCATCTCCCATCTCTTTCTGATGGAAGCCCCATCTTTCTTTGTATCTTTCTGTAGTATCCTGAACCTTAGACGCCTTTCAAGGGCACACTGAACTAGACAATGCATTTCTTAACCTGACCCAGAATAAAACTTAGAAAGTCAAGCTACACATGCCCACATCATACCTTTCCGCATCTCAGTGGGGGGCAGGCCTGTCTGTGGCACCTGATCTCGCCCTGGTCACAGATACACGTGGTGCAAGCGTTCTCACTCCACTGCTCGCCGTGCTGTGTTTGGCAAAGAAAAAGAAAAGGAGGAAATCAAGTGGCACACGTCTAAAACACAAGTACAGATGCAGAAAATATCCAGGTTTTAGATCATTTTTGTTTGTTTTTAATCATTTTATTGAGGGCTCACATAACGCTTCTCACAATCCATCCATCCATCCATTATAAGAAAGCACGTGTGTACATTTGTTGCCATCATCATTCTCAAAACATTTTCTTTCTACTTAGGCCCTTGGTATTAGCTCCTCATTTCCCCCCTGCCTTCTCACTGCCCTTCCCTCATGAACCCTTGATAATTTAGAAACTATTATTATTTTGTCATATCATACACTGTCCAAAGTCTCCCATCACCCACTTCTCTGTTGTCCAAACCCCAGAAAGGAGGTTATATGCAGATCCTTACAATTGGTTCTACCTCTACTCCACCTTCCTTTCACCCTGTTGAAGGTACATCTAAAATTGGGGAGCATTTCAGGGAGCAACAGTCTCTAAGAAGAATGTCAACAAATGTCCAAAGAGGACTTCCGATTCATTTTCGTTCAACTATATTCATTATACCAAGGTGTTAAAGATGCACTCTGTGCCAGGCACATCTAGAACCTGGAAACTTTTAGGCAACAGGAATCTCTGCTAGTCCCAGTGGGCTAGCTAGGCAATAGTCATTCTTCAAAGTCTGTCCTTTCAGAAGGTCCAGCCCTCACGGACAGAAACGCATTGTCCCAGCTTCCCTTGCAGCTAGGTCATGGTCAATGTCCCAATTCTAACTGATGGGACCTGTAGGAGAAATTTACTAGAGAAATGGGTGATCAGATCAAGATTCTTCCCTCATAAAAAACAAGCCCCTCCCTTCTACCCAGCCTATGGTAATGATAAGCTGACTGAAGAGGAGGAAATGATCTTGAGGCTAGGAAGGAACAAGAGGGACCTTATGTCCTCCTTTCCCCACATGAGGTGATATCATTTCCCGGATGTGGCGCTGTGATTTCCAGTAGGACTGCAAAATCAGTTATCTACACTTTACCCTGAATTATGGGCTATAGGACAAAAGTTCATTAAATGCCATGGGGCACTTATTTATTTTCCTGGTAAAGGACTTGGGGGGCATGAGGTGTAGGAGTGTGGGGTGTAGGACATACAAGTATGGGAACCTACCATCAACAAGAACCCTGGACTTGTTATAAGACAGAATAAAAACTCTTAAGATTTAACTCCTCTTTTTTTCCTTCAAGTTCTGCCTATTGCAGTCAAAAGCACTAAGGCCTTTTCTTCAAAATCAGTCTAACATAGTGCTAATCAAACTATGTCAGTATCATCGTGGCTATTGTATTGGACAATGCAAGCTTAATACATATAAAAATCTTTTCCTAACTAGATATTCTCATGCATATTTCAAGTGACCCATTTGAAATTATGAGACATTCACAATTCCTTCGCTCTTAGTCCTGGGTTCTCAACTAAAGGGCATAACACGGATTTCTGTTTAATCGTCCTTAAATGGGTTGCCAGTAAAGGAAGAAGCTGGATGGGTTGGGGTTTTTGTTTTGCTTTTTTTTTTAGCTCTTTGCTTTTCAATAATGTAACTATGCTTTGTCCCAGCTGGGCATTCCGAGGACAAAACCTTCATTCAGTCAGTCATTCAATTCATTGAGCTCATTTTGATGTGATGCCAGGTATCTGTTAGGGACAGGCATCTGGACTGCTTGAACAAGACTTTGAAGTTTGCAGATCCCTCCACTACCAACCTTCCACGCCCTTCCCCTCTTTCCCTTGCGCCTTCCTCCCTCCACCTCAGGCTGTCTGTGGATAGCAGACATGCACCACATTCCCAAGGCCTCGAAGCCAAGTGTGAACTGATGGCACCCAGTGATAGCTCCTTCTCCTCCTTGAGATGCAGGAACGGCGAGTTCACAAGGGTTCACGGACCAGGTGTTGCCTGCCAGCACATTCCTTTATATTTCTAATCCCCTTCAACTTCATTTATTTATTTTTTTCAAGAGGCTTTCCGTAAAGGGAAGAAAAACCTTCGTTTCTGTACTGAGCTTCCCATGCTGGCAGAGAGTCAGGCAGGAGGGTGGGGTGGGATGGTGGTGGAAGGGCCAGAGGGAAGCTGTGTGGGAGCATATGTCAACAGGCCAACAAGAGGAGATCCAAGGTTACCTGGTAGACTTGGCCAGCCGCCGAGCAGGACCTCCCAGAGCACTGTGGACAACATTTCCCAGGGACTCGAACTATACTTTCATCCTTAGCACCCAAAAAGGGGCGAGGGAAAAAAAAAAAACACATCCAAAAGGAGCATTAACAAAACCCACAGCGGTAGGAAAATTTCAGTCACAGCCAACTCAGTCATGCGCCTCCAGCATCTCAAACAGCAATTTCCTCTTGTTTAAGCTTTTATTAGTTACCTGGGGCTTTGACAAGAATTAGAACTTCCAGGACCAGTGTATCCCTGAAGACATTTGCACCTTCAAGTCCTGTCCTTTGCTTAGAACCAATCAAAGCAAAGATAGGAACAGCCATCTATCTACTTAGTATTAGCCAGATACTCTTCGGTGTGCTTTCCATGACCCTGTGAAGTCAATGCTCCCACCCTTGCTTCATGAGTGAGATAAACTAAGACCAGAGAGTTGGCATAACTCATAATCAGTTAGCTCACCCAGCTAAATGAGAAATGATTGGCAGGGGGATTTTTGAGATAACATTTGACAAACCTCCAGAATAGTCACAGTCCTGTAGGACCACCACTAAACTCCAAAGGGAAGGAAGCCCTCTCTTGAAAACCACTTTCCTGTTCTTCTCTGTCTTTGCATGCTTCTGCACATTTACTTATGTGAGTGAACCATCCACTGCTCTGGAGCGTATTGTGATAGAACTTCTGAGACAGTCCCATATTTTTATCTCAAAGCAGCAGGTGGGTATGAACAGCCAACCTGGTTAGCAAGCCACCAGCTAACCCCCAGGGTCCTTACGTGGACACTAGGAAGGTCTTTAACATGGAGAAAGTCTCAACTGTGCTCGTGCATAACTGGGACTAAGGCCACAGAGAGATGTGTGGGTGACGGACAAAATGTCCAAACAATAACACCCCACCCTCCTATCCTTCTCGCTCTTCTGACTCAATTCTTCACCCACTCACCCCCAGTAGTGTCAGGCCAGTGCTTTCTGTTGCCTTAAGAAAATAAAAATCATGCTAGAAGTCTCTTCATTAATTCTAAACAGCCCGCTTCTCACTCAGACGTACTCCTGTACTCTTCCAATGCTTGAAAGGTAGATGTGTTACAGTCCCAGAAAGAGAGGTGAGGATGGACCAGGCTGCAGTGGCAGCAGTAGAGCTTCTAGAGAAGATGCTTCCACCAGAGCAGTGAACTTCAGGTTCTCTCATGAGATGCAGAAAATGGGATTTCATTATCACAGCTGCCCTGGTATTCATTCCATAAGACCAAGAAAGCAAGTGTCCTGGGGCAGGGGAGTGGGAAGGAATAACCCTAATTTTTCATGGACAGTTCCGATCATACATCAGTAGCCCTTGAATCCAGTGGTGTATAATCGGCTGAACAAATGCATTCCTATCTCGCAGGGCTTTATTGCAAACACCTGAGCCAATGACAGTTTTTGCCTTGCTTTGGACCCAATTGTTTTTTTATATTCTTCCTCATACAAGGTGCTACAATGGCAGGTGTTCTAGTAGAGTCCATAAAAATTGGACATGCATTGAAATCGCTGAGCATTTCTTTACCTCTGACAGACTCTTTTAGTGTGTAATAAAATTTCAGCAAGAAGGCAAAGTGCCACACTATTCGGTAACTTTTTTGTAGAAACAAATGAACTAAGGCTTATACACTTAAGTAAACAGGGAACAAACATCAACACAAATCCTGCAGAAACCTAGAGTTAGCATCAGCTCATCTTACTCAACGTGGACTAGGCTCAAGTACAGCAGCAACAAGTCAACTGGTGTGTCCTTTGTGTGGGAGCAGAAGAAGGAATTACTCAGAGTAATTAACACAAGGAAAGTCTTGCTTTCCAATTCAATTGGTCATATATAGCCACAGACTTTACTGAACTATCCAGGCTCTTTCTCCACTAATAGATGCAGAAAGAGCAGAAAGAAAACACATCTGAAGAAACAATATCAGACAAACTTGAGAACTACATTATCGAGAAATGAGATCTCATCTTAGTTGGG
>PVJH01003557.1:33201-140145 GCA_004026705.1 Nesogale talazaci | reverse complement strand
GTCTAGGTGTGGGATGAAGATAGAAGGGAGCTTATGTGAGGTGTCAGAAGAAGTCGGTTCCATTCCTGATTCAATTGCTTAAGAAGAGTGTGACCCTTGGCCGGTGCCTTGCTTCTCTGATTTTATTTATTTTACCTATCATGTCAGCATAATAGATCACATTCTACAAACACCTGAATAAGTTGTGAAAATAAAATAAAAGATATGAAATTATTCTACAAATACTAACACCTAATCAACATCTCCCCACCCCCACCCCCACCTCCACTAGATGGACTAGTTCTGTGTATATCTGTGAAGACTCTGTAGTATAAGTCTCAGTTTCTAAAGACTCAGGTTTTGGTCAATGAATTTTCATGTATGTTCAGCCCATTTGTTGATGTTAGATTCTCTGTTGCTTTTATATTGAAAAGGTTTAGACTAAGATAAACTAGAGTGAAAGGGCTAGTGATCTGTTATTGAAACGCAGCCAGGAAAAAACCTTAAGACTACAAGTGTCTATCAAAACCAAGCAAAATTGAATAGTATTTCAATCTGTTGTTTACAAATCACTGGGATTGAGGTCATGATTGTATACTTTTTGATGTGATTGAACTATTGAATTGTATGGCATGTGGATTATGTATCAATGAGATGTTTTACCTAAAAATGTTAGAGAAGAACAAAACCAACCAAATAAATAAGCATATTTGACCAGAAATCAAGAATTGACTCAAAGACAGCTAACATAAACACATGTCTTTATTGTTAATAGTAGTGTTAACCCTTGCTACATGTACCTCATAATCTGAGCTTCATTGTGTCTGGAACTGGCACTTGTCTGAAAGTGGACAAATTTCCATTGTAACTGAAGAAAAAGAAAAAAAATCAAACTGATGTTTCCCTCATGGGTGTTCCACTTCATATGCATGTGAAAGGTGGTCCGGTATAGGAAAGACCAAAGGAGAACCAATGCCATTGCATTAAAGTGTTGTCCAAGAAGATTAAATATACTATGAGCTGTCAACAGAATGAGCTCTTTTCTTATGTATTTATTTACAGAAGAAGTAGAGTCAGAATGGTCCTTAAAAGCAAAGACAATGAGATAGTATCTCATTTACTTGAGGCATACCAGGCAGGACCAATTTCTGGAGAAGGACATTGTGTTTGGTAACTTGTGTAGAGGAAGATCCTTACCAAGACAAATTGATACGGTGACTGCAGCAATGATCTCAAATTTATAAACAGTTGGGAGGCTGGCATTTTTAAAGCAGTTTTATTTTGTCACACACAGTGTCACCAGAAGTTGGAAGTTACTCAATACTGCCAAACAGCAACAATATTCCCTCATGCAATGTAATTTTCCTATTCAAAGCCAACCCCAGCAATCACTTTGTGTTCTAATAGCAGTTCTTCTGTCTACATTTTCTTTGTTGCGATCAGCTGCTTTTTTTAATATGAAAAATCTGGTCGACAAAAAAGAAAATAATAAAAATTCCAATTAGAAAAGAGAATTAACAAAAGGCCTAAAAAGTTCAAATATTCAACTGGAAGTTAGAAGTTTTAAATTCAGTTGAGTTGTTGCAGTCTCAGCATTGAAAGAAGACCAGGACTGTGTAAGTCTAGGATAAGAACGTATCTAGATTGTAAGGCACACCACTCAAGTAAGAATCTTTATAAGCCTCACTTAGCACCGACTAAACCTACTTAATGAAGGATTCCGAACACAGTCACTTTCCCTTTCATAAGAAATGGCATCCATAACAATTCCCAAGGAGTTTATACCAGAGCAAAAGGGAAGTCAAGTGCCTTCCTTCCCCTTTGTTCTCAGCGATGGGCTGTTCTTCATCTTGAAGAAGCAAGGTTTTTGCTTATATGTGAAGTGTGTTTATTTGTTTGTTTGTTTGTTTTTTATTGCTTTTAGTTGCCGTCAGTCAGCTCCTGTTCATTGTGATCTTTCTGTCGGGATGGTATGTTTCCTACTTCTGTACCATCTTCAGAAGAAAGATGAGACTTTCTACTCCCATAGAAAGTGGCAGTCTAGGAAGCAAATCGGAGCGGTTCTCTCTTGCCCTATGTGATTGTTATGAGTCAGAATAGAGTTGATGAAAAAGAGTTTGTCTTTGAATTTTGAGTAACATCTTCCTGATCATTGATATATTTGTGCGGGTGTATGTCACTCCAACTCACTGAGAGTCTTGCCTGCTCCGACTTTATCAGTACAGATATTCTTTGCTAGAGAGTGTGGTCTTTCCTGATGACATATCCCAATCAAATGAGTTGAAATGATCATAGAGTGTCTGAGACCAATTAGTTTGTTTTCCTGACAGTCCTTAGCACACAGAGTTTTGAGATCAGCCACCCTAGAATTTAAAGAATCGGAGAGAGTCCTTTTGGATTCTCTACCTTCAAACATGCTGTCTGCTCCAGAAAAATTATGTGATTATCTGAAGAATAAGTAATGAGTAATAATAAGAGTAAATAATATTATTAGACGTTATTCAAACAAAGAAACAGACGGGAACCAGGCAGAGAAAGCTGCAGACTTATAAGCAATCATGTCCAAATGGATTTTCCAAACACTACCTACATTAATCACTCCTTCCCATTTTCCAAGCATTTGCATTATTCACTCCTACTCCCACCTTCTGGTCCCGTAATTGTTATTTCTATAGTAGGTTGAAATGCACACGCAGTCCTACAAAGACATGCACATACATATAAACTCATGGGCAAAGATATGTAAAACTTAGATGTACTACCAGTTGAGGAGAAGGGCACTTCAGAACTTCTGAATACATTCTTATTTCAATATGGATTATTCCAAGGACAAAATCCCACTGGTAAGAGGATGACATATAGTATTAATGTTATCCATGTTTCTGACCCCTCCATGTTCCTAGGATCCCTTGCAGTTGTACTGAACCATGAGATTGCGTGTGACCCATGTAAAATGGGCAAGGAAACAAAATTAGGTTCAATCTGTCCATGGTCTCCCATGCTCTCTTTGTAGTTGCTGGAAGTGAAGGCCTCTAGATAATGTGTCCCTCCTCAGAGAAAAGCTATCTGATTCCCCTTGGGCTTTATGATAACAGAAATATCCATATATTTAGTATATAAATCCACTGACACCTGAGAGTTCATTACTTCCGTTAGTAGTGTTAGTTACCCAATGGTAAAATGCCGTTGATAACAAGCTGTACATTGCACTGAGATGTCAGAAATAGAGCAAAAGGCAGAACAATTTGATCTGTAGTGTCAACAGCAAGGAACAAGTTCAGGTCCTGATGTTCCACCATACGTTAGTTATATGGCAGAAGTCAAAATTTGGCTTGCTTCCTACATGCCTACAAACCAAAAATATCCTCCCGTGGCCTTAACTGCATTATTTCTCCGGGGTTGATACCTTTGGTTCAGCACTCTACAGAAAATAAATACTTACATATAAATGATTGGATTCTCATACTCTAATGTGATGTTATCAGTTTTGATAGATTTCGTCTTAGTACCTATCTGAAAGTAGATTTGCTGACAAAATGAAAAGTGAAGGGATGAAAAGAAGTAAGTACTTGAAAATAGCAGTGGATCAGGAGTCGGGCTGTTCCCGGAGGAGGGGTGAGAGCACAGGTGCACGGTGTGGCGCAGAAGCCCAGAGGAGAGGGCGAGGCTGGCAGCATATGTAACTGACGTAAACTGATAACAAGATCAGATCTCACAAGTTTCAAATCTTTGCTTAGCACCAGTCTTAAAATCTGAGGAAAGGACATTTTTTTCCTGTACTCTATTAAGCATTCCAGGCTGCTCTGACTATATTCTGCAGTTCCATCAGACAGATGAAGTAAGCTTTTGTGGTTGTCCTGAAACCATAACTCTCAATCAACACAGTTTCTACATACTTCTTACACTTCAAAAGAACATTCTTGGGATACAACTTCTGCGTACATACAATTCAACAATAATTGTGTATTAAAGCAATTAATCAACTTCCTTGTCACCACCAAGACTAAATGGGTTGTTTACATTGAACATAGATTGAGATGCTTTTTCTAATTACTATTAAAAGATCATTGTATTGGGGCTCTTGCAGTTCTTATAACAATCCATACGTCAACTGTATCAAGCATATTCATATATATGTTGCCATCAGTATTTTCAAAATATTTACTTTCATTGAGCCCGGGGTACCCGCTCCTCTTTTTTTCCCTCCCCCCTCATGGCCCCTTATTATTTTCCTATCTTACACTCACCCCGCCTCCCTTCCCCCACAGTGGTTTCGATTCTTAGTCCCCCTGAAGGCATGGTGGGGGAGGAGAGTTCCTCCCCTCCTCTCCAAGAGTTTATAACTTTCCCTTCTTTACATTGTCCCCGAATATTTCTTGTCACTTAATTGTATCAAGTTGAAAGCAGCTTAAAACTTAATTTCGAGGAAAGAAATTAAGAAGAAACGGGTCTGTTTCATGGACTTACACAGATTACCCAAAGCAAGTAAACAAAGGAACAAAAACCAATCATAGATGACTAGCAAATATCTGATAGAAGACATTCAACGTTGTCCCTTTTTTTACAGGAAAAAAAGAGGTCATACAACAATCTCTTGAAGGATAGCTACTAGCAGAAGACAGGATACACCTGACAGTGTAAAATTCCTCTGGAAGTATCTGGGGTGAATACCAAAATTTTGCATCCTGGAGTGCCTTTCCATAAGAAGTAACATGCAAGGAGGTTGTGCCTTAGAGTAAATGGGAAATACTTCCTGGCACCATGGTACCTCCATACAGAAACACCAAGAAAGGCAGCTGTATTTGACTGAAGTCAAACCCAGGTGGAAAAAAAAATGGAGTAAGGCTGCAGGAGTGACAGAGTTGGTGACAAGGCTGATGGAGGAAAGTCCTTCCCCAATCCAATCCCATCTTGGCTATAAGTACATCAACTCCTAATTGGCAGAAGTGCAAGTGTTATAGTGAAGAACACATGTCCGACATATAGCCAAGTTGTGAATGTGAGGCTCACAAGCACAAAAGCAGGACTGGCCTCAGCCAAGACTGTCCATTCTGCTTCCCCAATTCTCACTTAATGTTGATCCATCTTTTCTCTGATCCAACTCCAAAGTACTCGGAGGTCTTGTGTCATCTGAAGTTCTTCACTGAGCACACACCTCTCTATTTGAATCATATTTGTCACATACAGTCAAAATTACTGCACGCTACTCAAAGAGCCAAACCACACACTAAAAGGTTATCAAAGTTTTATGATTGCCCCTTGCATGAACTCCTGTTCCTGAAATCTGACCCTGGACAGTCCCTTATTTACAGGTTTCAGCTCTTCCCAGGATTATAGTTCTCAGAACTCTCAGGGTAGATTTCTGTGTTTCCTTTTTAGCCCCTAAATCTGCTTGTCAAAATCAGCCTTCTCTACCAAGCATGCTATTGATCTGGCAACTGTTCATGTTTCTGTCACACTGCCCTGGCACTTACAACCTTTCCATTCCTTCTCTTATTTATTTAGAAATCTAAACTTTGACAAGTTATTAAGGAAATAACTTACTCTAACATATGTATCCACCCAGTTAAAATCAACACACATCATGAGTCCTCTTTCAATGGAGCTAGACGAATTAGGCAGTCATTAACTGCTTACGACATGCCAAGAACTGATATGGGAATTTGAGGGAATATAAAAAATATATCTAAGTTCATCTGTGTCATCAAGTAGATTCATTTGAGCTGAAGGGACACACACTGAGCCAACACTTTACTAATATAGAGCAGCCTGAGTCAACTCACACATATCAAGAATACTCGCTGGATGAGTATGCACAGAATACTAAGAAACAACATTTACAAATCACTGCCATTGAGTTGATTCTGGCCCTCAGCGACAGCATGGAGCATGGGAGAATCCCTGTCGGTTTCTGAGACTGTAACTTTTCGTGGGAGTGGATAGTCTCATCTTTCTCCCATGGAACCGCTGGTGGTTTCGAACTGCTTCCTTTTCTGATCCCAACTTTTACTTTTGAAGCAAGCCCAACTTGAAACTGATCAAATTAGCAGCCCTAAATGGGAATTACATTTTTTTAGGTTTCCTTATCACGAGATGAGTGAACAAAGGTTTCTAGAATTGTCAAAGTGTATTCCACTTACATGGATACATTTTCCTGTCAGAGCAAATGCTGTAGCTCTGAATACTTCATGGCAGCCTTTCTGGACAGGGACTTATGATCCAATGAGGAATTGCCACCATTGTCCCTTCTTGGCGGCTCCTCTGCGCTTGCTGTATAAGGATCTTTGGATCCTAGAGATCACTCATTGATCCAAAGAAGGTTTTTTTTTTGTGAAATGGAAGAAACCTATAAATATAACTTGAACAAGTCAAAAGATTTTTTTTTAAATAGTGTTTACAAAAATATTGGGGAAAATAAATGCCTTTATTACTAGGATAATGTCTTTAGAGATGTTCTCTGCTATAATACTGGTCCTTAGAGTTATCTATGTTCTAAATAATATAAACATTCTCATCTTACCTATCCTAAAGCATTATTACTATATAGTTCAAAGTTTGGGCTTCCGATCTGCACTGAAACATAGCAGCTCTTATCATATCTGATTCTATCCATTTCTATCAAATTGAAATCACAGCCAATTACTCACAAATGGACTGTAATAGACACACAATTTGTGCTGGAACCAGTTGAGTTGGAGGGGCTGGCTAGACACAGCATGTTACAGTACATGCCAGTCTGTCTACCAATACACCTCCACTGAGGGTACGGTCTCTCTCTGATGATTTCCTTAATGCATTACCTGCTGAATTATTATATTCATTCACTTTCCCATGTTGGCTCTTCATCAAAACAGGATTTTGTGTACTCATCTTATTTCTTCATCCCATTTCCTTCACTCTCAAATGCTTCACTTTGTTGCGTTTGTGGGTAGTTAGACTTTTCTGGGCCTGTGAAACAATTTCCTTCATGCAAACCAGGAGATCTCCCTCACCCTGACCTTTCTAATATCTCTCCTCAAATCAATTAGACCTATTCCTACATCAGTCACTAAAATCAACAATTTATTCTTTGAAACCTACCCTCACCTCCCAAAGACTTTTAGAATCAAGATGTGGATAGCATATTCTGTCTGAACACGTGCCAACATTTTCTGCCACTGAATCACCACGATGACTCATAGGGCTCTATGGAAAGGCTCTGGAAAGCTTCTCTCTCCAATTGTCTGAGGGAAATAAATGTACCATATTTAACCTGTTAAGCTAGAGTCACCCATCTGATATGAAATTCTCATCAACCAGGAAATGGTTTTCAGACGTTAGAGCTATGCAGATAAAACGCTTCACGCATTTTGATCTGTAAAAAGATTAAGTGGTCACACTGATTTTCGTAGTCTTCACCAAATGAGGAATGCTGATACAAATCATATCCTGAGGGAAAGAGAGCTAGACTGCAGAGGGCAAGGGCCACCCTGGGAAAAACTGCAAAGAACTATCAAATAAACTGGGCACCTGCCATAGCCCAAGGCCTCTCGTTGGGAGCTGTAAGCACTGAGCAGAGAAGAGGGATGTTTGGCATCAGAGAGCACTTCTCAGCAGACCATCTTCTGTTGGCAGACTAATTAATGGCTCCTTATCTGCTTAAATCTTCACCCTGCTCAGAAGGAGGAAAACAAAAGTGTTAAGGATGAAGAAGTTGAAGAAACTCTATTTACTCTCTTACTTTCCCAACTGGTAGGCTACGAGGTCACTCGACAAGTTAAGGCAACAATTATTGAGTTCCTGGAATTGTAGAAAACACATATTTCTACAGGGACACTATGACTACTCACAGAACAAATTAACATAAGGTAGGATCAGATGCTGCTTCAACATGAAGATATCCATATAGCTGAAAAATGTCATCACATTCATGAATGGTACTATAAGCCCAGTGAAATTTGTACTGAGCTTTATCTTAGCAGACTGGAGAGAGAACAGTCTCAGATCTTCATGAGTCTCTCCTCTGACTCGTGGGCCTCCAGGGTCTCAGAGGTTGGGAGGGAGACGAGGACCATGTAAAGTAAGCAAAGCACCTATGTCTGTTCAGAGACATTTCAAGAAAATCAACCAAATTAAGGAGCAGGATGGCAATACCCAGTTAGACATAAAAGGGAACGTGTTTTTTAAAAAGAACAAAAGCATTTTGCTTGATTTTCACTGGGAAGTTAGACAGGACAGGGGAGCAGATAATGCCTGAGTTCATAAACCTGGCTTCCAACATGCAATACAAACTGAGTTCAACCTGAATTTACTCTGATAGTATTTGTGTGGGTATTGCCATATATGCTGTCTCAAAAACTTGTAGAAAAAAAATCCACTACAGTGGGAAACAAATTTCAGAAAATGTGACGAAACAGGCAATAGAATCTACTTTCTTCATATTAGTCCTATGGTAGCTGTTCTAATCTAGGTCCTAGAGTAGGTAATTTATATAAACTATACAAGTTGGCTCATCTGGCAGGAATCATAGACAAAAGTGGGATGTTTACAAAACCTCATAGTGTTGTTTTATATATTGGTATTTGTTTATTAGAAACATTCCCAGCTCTATGTGTTTTATTCTTAAGGCAGAAGAGTAAAATGATGAATAAAACATACTACTTGGGAAGAGGAATGTGATTTGGTTTTGCAGAGCTAACCCTCTGGGACTCAAGAGAATTGAGAATGAGCAAACCTTGAATTGGCTGCAATAGGAAATTGCATAGGAAACATTTATAGTGGGGAAGCAGAATGGAAGTGAAGAGCAGAGATCAGATTCTCACACATGGGGGCAGAAACCCTGGGTAATTTTTGCAATGCATTCTGCACCCACACATGCATGCACATGCATTTTCAAATTCAATCTGAAAGATCCCACCATTTGAAATAATAAAACCCTGACTCTTGGTAGTAAATTACTAGGTCATTTCCCCATAGCAATTATAGGGAAATTAGGAATCTTTGAAATAAACTGATTTTTGGCCATGTCCAATGTGTCCAATTGCTCTAAGGTGGTGTCCCTTGGGGGTCAAAACAACCAGGAGAAGTATATGGTTAATACATGAATGGAGATGAGCCCCAGTGGGGTACTGGTTGTGTGCGGGACTGCGGCCCACAGGGTTGGCAGTTCAAATCCAGCAGCAGCTCTCCAGGAGCAAGACTGAGCCTCCTACTCCCACCAGGGCAGTGATGCAAAAAAAAAAATACATGAATGGAAAGATCCTCCCATCAGTAACCAAACAGTCTGATCCACACTGCAATGTTGTTTGTTGTCAGATCTTCTACGCTATCCCAAGAAAGTTCTATGAGATAGTGTTAAAGAAGGGTGTAAAGTAAGTCATTTCTATTGCTACAAAAAGGGTCAGGAAATGGGCTGTGCCCCCGTGGTGTAAGTGGTTGAGTGTGGGACTGCAGCCCGCGGGCTTGGTGGTTCAAATCCAGCAGTGGCTCTCATGAGCAACACTGGGTAGTGCCTATGACCACCAGAGGGCAGTGATGCCGCCACCCCCTCCTCCCCCCCCCAAAAAAAAGGGAAGCAAATGACTAAATGGTGGGGAGAAAATAATCTAGAAATCAATAAACATAATATAGTAAAGTAGAACTAACCCTCAAGCAAAATATTCAAGTCATCCTCCTATGACATTTCAAAGCTTGGTCTCCTCTTATGCATGAACTTCCTGCTTATTAGAGCATGGATCGTTTCTCTGGTCCATCTTCACAATTAGAACTTCTTGGTGTGTCATTAAAAGGTTTTTAAAGCAGTTATGCAAAGTTATTTCCCTGTAATTCCGGTCCCCTCCTTTTCCCTTTGTTTAGAAGGTTGAAAAATAAAAAAGAACTAGATGACATGGGTTGACGCAGTGACTGCAACAACAGGCTGAGGTGGGTGGTGTTCTCCCTTTGCTGCTCACAGGGTTTCTACGGATTGGAACTGACTCAATGGCACACAACAACAGCAGCAACAACAGCAGCAGCAGCAGCAACATTCCTCTGAGGAAGGGGAAATAAACATCACAAGCACACTCCGTGTCTAGGACTGATACTGTCAGATGAAAAACATGATTTAACCAGTGAGTGCTTGATGGTGTCAGAGTTTAAAGACACTGTCTGACCTCTGGTTCAAATGTTTATATTCTGTATATTGAGAAGGAAACTATAGACAGGGTTATTGCTGTGCATTATTGTGAACTGTGCTGATGTAACATAAATACCCTAGATGGATTGCTTTAAGAAATAGAAATGTAATTTCTCCAAGTTTTTCAAGGTTCTAGCTGCAGGGAATTCGTTTATCTCTCTACTTGCTCCAGGAGAAGGTGCTTCTCCCCTGTCAACATCTGTGTTCTCTGTGCCCCTTGGACATTTCCACATGTCTTGACATCGATCTTCTCAACTCAAAAGCACTTTGCTCATTTCTACTCATAACCCTTCTTTCTTGGTGATTACAGGGCCTTCTCCTCCTGCTTGCTCAACTTTCCTTTTCAAGCCTTGTAAAATAAAAGGCATTATAGGACACACTCAAGGGAAATCTCCCATAAGTGACTGTCTGACAACATCATGAGGATGATCACATCATTGCATGATTACCAAACCACTGAGATTCAGGGTCTAGCCATGTTGATACTCGTAGTAATTACATAATCTGTTAACAATTTGAGGCTTAAGAGTGGAGGGGTGGAGTCTAGCTTGTCAATCAGGTTGTAGTTTGCTGATGCGACATATGGAGCTACCCTAGAACACTACAGCTGAAGGATCCATGTGGAAACATCTGCCAGCTCTGGGATTCCTCTCCTGCCACTGCATCCACAAGGCTTTTTCACAAATTGACCTATGATCTTTCTGCATTTGGTGTCATTCCTTGTGTTTTGGGAGTCTGAGAAGGATTTCATAGATTAATACCAGATATACGGGCTAATATTGGACTTATGGAATTGATCTGGACTGGACTGGGATGTTTCCTCAATATTCAATTGCTCTTTTATATGAAACTCTTACTTATGCATATATGAGTGTCCGTGAATTTGGTCCTTGAGTCTAACTGGACTAATACAACACTTATTTTGTGGAACTCACAATTCCCTGACACTGAGGTCCTTGTTAATCTGAAAGCATAGAAGCATTCAAGAAATGGGAATTTGAAAGCATCAGATTCAGTGATAGTGCTTACCTATTTTCATATTTCTTTAACTAATAGCCATTCACTGTGTAAGTACTTATTGAACATCCATGATACCAAGTATTTTGGTAGATCATGAAGGCATAATTTTCTAGAAGTTCATGCTTATAAATACTTAGGAAGTTCTGCATAGTTCATTATTATAGCAATGCACAAACCTCAATGTACTGCGGTGCATTTCAAAATAGGCCTCTATTGTGGAACAATAGTTGACTTAGGATGTCTTATCTAACTCTTCAGTGACTCAGTTTGTAGTAGAGGTAATAGGAGAAACTCTCAGAAATTTGCTACATTTTAACTTACACATCACATTTCTTTTTTAAAAATCATTTTGCTGGGGTGGGGGTCATACAACTAATCACAACCCATACATCCATCCATTGGAGGCCAAGCCCATTTGTTACTTTTGTTGCCATCATCATTCTCAAAACATTTTCTTTCTCCTTAAGTTCTTGGTCCTAGTTCTTCATTTTTCCCCTCCTTCCCCATTCCCCCCTCCCTCATGATCCCTGGCTAACTTATAAATTATTATTATTTTGTCATATCATGCACTGTCTGATATCTCCCTTCACCCACTTCCCTGTTGTCCATATCCCAGGGAGGAGATTATATGTAAAGCCTTATAATCAGCTCCTCCTTTCTACTTCACATATTATATTGCATGTATAAATATCTCACATCTTATAAACCTATCAGGATATGAAACAGTGTTAGACTAGAGATTCAAACACTGTAACTTTGATTCAGGTCTAGTTTATCTTCTTTAATGCAACGGCACAGAGGAGAGAATGTAAGAGTTCCTAGAAGGTTGGTAAACATAGCTAAAGTGTAAAGGCTGAGTCAGAGATTCCCAGCTGGGCTGGAAACAGAGGCGGAAAATAAAAAGTGAGGAGTTGGGAAGGCATAGAAAACAGCTGTTGTTAGGTACAAAGGTGACAGTATTAAACCCCGGGTAGGTTTGATATTTCTAGACATAAAGTAAGGAGGAAAGGAAGAACTGATAAGACATAAGACGAAAATGGTTAGAGCTGGATCACAAAAGATCTTCATGCCAAGTATGGCACTTGTATTTTATCCTGTCTGGATGATGGAAAGATACTAAAGAGCTTTAATCAGGGAAATGACGTGATCAAATTGGATTTATTTCTGGAAATAGAAAGATTGATTTTAGAATATCTTAACTGGAAGATACTGAAAGACCATATGCCTATGACTATTTTGGAAGTTAAATGACTATTAAAGGTTAATGTTTAGCTTCTTATCAATAAATGATAATTTAATGCCTGCATCTAAGTGCTTCCTATAGCACAACTCTCTGGTGGAAGATCTTGGGAACCCTGTGACCTTACGTTTGTTCAAATCTAATGAAAAGGTTTAGCAAAATAGAGTCTGTATGAAAAATAGCAGAGTGCTCCATCATTCGATACAATTTATAGACCAGCCACAGAATGTGTATCTAAATGGTCTTCATGGAAGGTAAATCATACACAGTGTCAACTTGCATTGGCATAATGTTGAATAAGCTCCTTTTCACTGGTCTTCTTCATTGTTCTATTAATGTAAAAGTTCCATCTGACCACAGAGAGTTGAAAATTCCATTTATTCAGAAAACATTTCTAAGCAGGTTGTTATATGAGAGCTATTATCATAATTGCAAACATTACCTTTGTTACAGTGCCTGGGGCCACTGAGGGTTAAGCACAGGCATGCACTTCAAAAGGTCAGTGGTTTGAACCCCACCACTTTACAGGAGGAAAGTGTTTCCATAGAGATCTCTCACCTCGGAAATCCTGCGGGGCACTCAGCCCAGTAGGGGTGCTAGAAGTCAGAATTTAAAAGAAGGCAATGGGTTTGGTATGGGGTTTTGGTCAATCTCAAAACAACCTCATAAGTTAAATACTATTTTAGCCCCATTATACATACTAGGAAACTGAGACATAAAGAGGTGAAGAAGTTTGTTGAGCTAAAGTGTAAACTTTAAGTAGCCAAGCTTATCTTACATGTATACATCTTTACACACTATATGATTACCTCTCTCAGGTATGGAAACATTTTCATTCTAAAGGGAATCTGGGTAATGGAAAACTTTGACTATTCAAATATATGTATATGTATTCATGTATATACATGTGTATAAGTATATGTATATATATTTTACATTAGGGTGGGTGAGGGCTCCAAAAGTTGTGGAAAATGAGTTTAAAAAATAATGGAACTTTTTAGGAGCTTTTCAAAGGATCTTGTATAGAACACCATTCTGACAAGGCTAAGGATATGGAGGAAATTTTTAAAAGTCACTGTGTTTGCAGTCTTCAAGGTAGAATGAGAAATTCCCTCAGCTTGATCTTTCATTGACTTCTCTATAGCAGTGCTCACGGAGTTAAAAGGAATGCTTATTCCTCCTGTGTTTAAACAATGCATCTCTCTAGTTCCCACCTCACTGAACAACTCCAAGGTCCATGTTTCTACGGGAGAGAAATCTTATCCTTTCTTGGATAAATAAAGGTTTTCTTTAATCATGATCATTACTGACCTGCCTTTCTTAGGATAGCACCAACCTCTCCACAGTCATACCTGAGCACTGTGCACAGTCAGCACAGGTTAAGTGCCCACCTACAAAGAGGTGAAAGGAAGGTAGAACATTGTTCCCACCCATACACTTGATGCTCAGAAAAGGTCTTCAGATAAAGCAGCAGAATAGACCAAGGAAGGGTATAAAAAGAAGAAAGTTGAGAATAAAAGAAAGACAAGAGATAGAAAAGAAGAAAAATGGGAAAGAGAAAGAGGAAGGGAAGAAGAAACAGAGAGAGGGAGCAGAGGGAGGGAGGGAGAAAAGAAGGAAAAAGGGGGACATTTTCACATACCTGCAGGGACTGTGAGAAATGGTTAATGGCTAAGACGATTGAGATAAGAAATTCAGCCTTTTCCCAGAGTCTGCCTAAGGCCTGGTAGGACTCGCACATGGGATCCTTATACATGGGGGTTTCACGAAGAGATCAGCCTGCTCCTTGGCAGCATTCAAGGAGGAAACAAAAAGACCAGAGTGAGATGCTGTTTCCTTAGAGGGGCCTGGTGGGAGAAATGATTCCCTACAGGCCTCAGACATAAATGCCTCTGGATATTCCAAGACGATTTCAAACTGGCCTAGTGGCAGCCAGCACAGATGGTAACTGATGAGTCTTGGTAATCGTCCTGTCCCCTGTGTCATTGAGTAGTTGTCTGCCCTCCAAGTGAATTTCAAGGGAAGACTAATTAGGATGTACGAATGCCTAGAGGAGACAACTGCCACGATGGCTTGGGAGGGTCTATGTAAATGAGAAAAGACCAAAGTTTATAAACCTTCTTATAAACATCAAAAAACTCTACATGACAGCAAGTGCTGTGATCTGGCATCCTTTGTACCCCTTTTCTCCTTTATAACCTTATAGGTGCCAAGATTGCCAAAACAAGGCTCATAAATGGCTCCTTAATCGGCCCCAAGTATATTACATATCATGAACAGTAATTACCATAACTACTGTAATCTGAGATCACGGAAATGGCAGGACCATTAGTTTTAATTACTACATTAATGATTTCTGGAAATCTGTTCCAGTGCAAAGACACCGAGTGCAACTTCTAAGTTACAGCTTCCAAGTTAGCCAGCTCTGCAAAGCACAGCCACTGTGGATGCGGGTGCTCAAAATCACCTTCCTGTTCAGCCATCTTCGATAGGGAGTAATGCAGTCCAGAGTCAATGACGTCATTGTCTGTCAGGCTAAGAACCTAGACTTCACTCAATTTGAACACAGTGAAGACACCAGGGGGAGACCCGAGCAAGGTGCTGTGCAGCACATATAATTGTCTATTGACAGATTGAAGAGTGTGGAGCACTAGTTTTAACATGCTCTTAATGTATTTAACAAGAGGAACTCTTCTCAAATTGCTGTAATCATGCAGCGCTCTGAACCTACCTCATGCGTTTCTTAGCAGAAGCACAAAGTTCACTTCCAATAGTAGCCTGTTAACTGCTAAAATATCTCTATTGAGAGAGCAAAGATTGTTATGTTTATCTTGTAAAAGGTGAAATAAGATAGAAGAACTTTTTTATTGAGGGTTATGTTTGCTGAGAGAGGTCGTATTTCTCTAATATCTTTTGGAGTCTCTGTTTAGATTTCAAAGTGCAGGGGCATCCGAAGGAGATGAGATGAGACAGAAAGAGACAATACTGTGAGTATAATGATAGAAGACTGCGATGGCGGAGTGAACAAAGGGAGAACTTATGTGCATGTGTATGTGTGTTAGGCCAAGTTGACAAGAGAAACAAATCCAGGAGCACTCGTATATGTTTACGAAAGAACTTTATATCAAATAGCAATGATATATCGAGAAAGCAGCCCAGTCCAGATCAACTCCATAAGTCTGATATTAGCCCCTAGTCTGATACTAGTCCATAAATCTCTCTTCAGACTCATGCAGTACATGCACCGATGTAAAATGCAGAAAGCTCAGAGATGGGTCGGTGGGGTATTGTGGATTAAATGGAGATGGAAGCATCTCAGTGCTGGCACTGGTCTCCATGTGGGTCCTCCAGGTGCCCCTGAGTGGGGCTCTTCAACAGGAAGGCGAAGACAGAGAAAGAGGGTGTGGCCTGCCTCCAGAGAGAAAAAAGAAAGTGACTGGCCTCAGAGAGCATTTATCTCTGCGACCCACCAATCAAGCTGCAGCCTGGTTAACACGCTGAACATCATCACCTCTTCACTCTTCATATCCTCAAGTTGACATGAGATGACTGAACTGTCACAATTGGATTGCAGTCAGGTATTCACATAAAATAACAAATGAAGGACAGGTTACTTAGTAGCTCCATACAACCCATGCCTACAATTAAATTCCACATGCTGGTTTTATATACTTCTATCACTATTATCCTCATAATTCTACAGCGTGATCCAAGAGAGAATAGGGGAGAACTTGATCTTCATATATAAGGATAGGTTTTGCCTGTTGTTGGGTCCCATTGAGTCGATTCCCGCTCACAAGGAAACAAACCCTTGTCTTGTGCCATCTTCTCTTTTCTTCCTATGTTTAAGCCCCTGGATGCAACCACTGTGTCAAGCCATCTCACCAAGTGCCTTCGTTTTTCACGGAGTCTCCACTTTACCAATCATGAAGTCCTTCTCTTGTTCTGCCTGATTATACATGAGAAAAAAAATTCAACATACTCACTTCTTCTTCTTCTTCTTTTTCTTGGTGGCATCACTGTCCTGGTGGGAATATGAAGCCCAGCCTTGCTCCTGGAGAGCGACTGCTGGATTTCAGCTATCAGCCCTGTGGACTGCAGTCCCGCACACAACCACTACGGCGTCAGGGTTCAGCCTATACTCGATTCTGAAGATCACTGTCGCTGTCCATCTTGGGAGACACATGTACTCACGCTCCCAAAAAACACTATGATATTTTTAACTTCCATCACCAGCATCAAACTTAACACATCGATTCTTCTTGTATCTTCCTTATTCACTCTACAGCTTTTGGCTGCACATGAGGGGATTGAAAATGCCATATCTTGGTCAGTCACACCTTAATCCTCAAAGTGACATCTTTGTTCCTTAAAAACGGAATGTTTTGCCCCCCCCACCCCTACACACACATTTGTCTAATGTGCTGTTTGACTTCTTGACTGTTGCTTCCATGGATATTGATTGTAGATCCAGATAAAAAGAAAGTCTTGACACCTTCAATATTTTATCCACTCATCATCATATTATGTCTTGATTCCATTGTGGGAAATGTTGTGTTCTTATGCTGATACGTAGTCTATAGTGCAGAACTTTGAGATTCATCACTCAGTGCTTTGAGTTGCCCTTACTTTCAGATGCTAGCTGTGTGTCATCATGGTCCCTTAGCTTTTCTCCCGTAGCGAGTGCTCTTTGTGTAGTTCAGTTTCTTGGATCATGTGCTCAGAATATGTAGTGAATAACCACAGTGAAAGAATAAAGACCTGACTCAGGCCTTTCTTGATGTAGAACCAGGGGTTCTCAATACATTGATCACGGTCTCCTGGTCGATCATAAGTGTAGTGTGGGCAGATTGCCTGGCATTAAGGAAACAGATGTAAGCCGACCACCAATGCCGTCATTTAATTAACAAACAGTGCAGCCAATCAAATGCAATCTTAGGTGTCAAATGCTTGCACTAACAACTGCGCTAACGCAGCAGCAGACCAGCTAAGTTATTGCCAACTTTTAGATCTTATTTTTTTTTTCTCTTAAATGTAAGAAAAGGTATTACGATGAGACAGGGAACTGGACCACGTAAGAAGACAAAAACATATCACTTTTATATGGAATGGGAGATTTTGACACTACAAGTCGACATTCAGTTTAAGTCAAGAATTCATGAACAGTTCTGGAACTTACAGAGGGAAAGTACCCAAGCATGAGAAAATGTGCTACCTCCTTGACTGCATTATTTGGCTCTACTTATTGATGTGAGTCGTCCTTTTCCCACATAAAGATCATGAAGTCCAAGTACTGTTCCCCCATGACTGATGATCATTTGGAAGTGTGCTTGAGGCTGACTGTCAGCAGATACTGTCCAGACTATGCATCCTATTTGGTGCAAGTCATCAGAGTAAACTCAGGTTATGACAAAAAATTTACATAGTTAATTGTGTTGTCTTGTGCAATGCGGACTCATCCAGTTATGCAAGGTACATAAATATACATGATACCTATAGAGGATTCTCAATGCATTTATGAATAAATGTAATAAATGAGTAAATAAAATATGTTTTGCATTTTTGTAGTTGGTAGATCATTTTGACTTGATCATTTTATAAGTAGCTCACATGCTGAAAAAGTGTGAGTACCCCTATTTTAAACCATCAACATCTTCATGAGATCTTCAAATAATTGGCCTCTAACTACATATATGTTATGCAAGATCATAATTAATGAAGGGACTAGGATTGCTATTCTCTATGATGTTCTCTATAATATGTTATGATCAACCCTGTTGATTACCTTTGAAAAGTCCATAAAACAAATGGAAGCATCTTTTTGGTATTCTCTCCTTTTAGGCAAGATCCATCTAATGTTATCCTCTTCTGAATCTGACTTTAATTTTTAGCAGTTCTCTGGCAATTAATATACAGCAGGAACCATTTTAAAATCATTTTCAGCAAAATTCTACTTGTGTATGATATTAACTACATTGTTTAATAATTTCCACTTTCAATTGGATCCCTTTTATTTGAAATGGACAAGAATATGGATTTTTTTCAAGTTGATTGACCAAGTTGTCTTACAAATGTCTTGGCACAGACAACAGAGTATTTTCAGCATTGTGTCTAATTATTCAAACATTGTGATTGGTATTCCATAAATTTCTAAAGACTGTTTATCACCAATGCCTTTGCTGTATCTTGGTCTTCTTCCTTCAATACCATTGGATTTTGGTCATAGGGGTACTCATACTTCCGGAAATGGTTGAACATTGAAGAATTTCTTTGGTACAGTGACTCTGTGTATTCCTTCCATTTTTTTTTGATGCTTTGACATAGTGAATATTTTGCTCTTAAAATCCTTTAATATTAAAAGTAGAGAGTTGACATATTTTTTTCTTCAGTTCAATTTGACAAATACTGAACGTGTTCTTCCATTCGGGTTGTCTAGCTGCAGATAAGCACTCATTTCATCATAATGCTTTACTTTGTCTTTTGAAACTGACCTGTGACACTTTCTATTCAGCCCTTTTACTTCTTTGTTTCTTACTTTTCATTTTAGATTCACCTCTGGCATTTATTTTGGTCCATTTTTTTCTTGTCTTTATAAATGGTCATTTTATTTCTTCATGCATGATGTTTTTGATGTCATCCCACAATTCATCAGGTCTTCAATCCTTAGTATTCTTTATGTCAAATCTATTCTTGAGAGAGTTTCTAGATCTGATGAGATTAATCAAAGTTTTATTTTTGGCTCGCATGGATTTTTTAAAATTCCCTTCAGCTTTAACTTGAGCTTATATCTGAACAATTCAAATGCCTGCTGATATTTGAAATATCAGTGCCATCGCTCTCAGCATCCTTGTAGCACACAATCCACCACAGTATGACAAACTGGCAGATGTTCAGTAGAAATTTTGATTTCATTCAGAAAATACTTTTAAAACAGTGGAAGAGAGAACAAAAAAGAAAATTTACAGACATCACTTTTTGAGGAATGTATAAAGCTATTTCCTTTTTGAGAATATTTTGCACAACACAAAGTATAAGACTGAGCATTTTTTATGTTTTGCCTTAAGGAGACTATCATACAATAATATTTTTCATGAATGTTTGTATTTGAGCATGTTCAGTAGAGAACCGAAGTACAAAATCATGTTTTATTGGGTTATTATATTTATATCTCTAAGGGTTACCTAAAAAGAAAGAGAGAGAGGAAGAAAGGAAGGAAGGAGGGAAGGAAGGAGAGAGAGTTCTGGGCTTCCTTGGACAGAAACACTACTGAACAGAAAAGAATGTGCCATAAAAGCACACTTAGCACATGAGTCATTTGAGACAATCACTGTTTCTTTCTATCTTCTTTATATTCACTAACCTTTAGGTGCATAACAAAGTGAAGGAACAAAGAAAAAGCAAAATTCTGAGCATCCATAGACCAGACCACATTTGAATTTTTCTACGATAAAACTGAGATGAGTTACAACTCAATCACTTTCTCTGATTAAAACAATTACATTCTAAATACAGTAAAAACACTTTGCATTTGCTCATCCAAGAGCAAAAGGTTAAAAGAAAGCTATGCTTTTATTTTTTGAAAAAAATATATATATCTTCTTTTTGTTTTTTTCATAAATGTATATGTCCATGTAAATTAAATGTTACATTTAGTCCATTATATATATATATATATACACACATTTTGTTGTTTTTTCTTTTTTACTATTAAAAGGAAAGAGGAGTGGAATGAACTCTCCAATTATAGGCAAAGGCCTGCAGTAGCTAAAAAAGGGATTTATCCACAGATTCTCTTCCAAACTTAGAGACAGCATTAGACCTGAGATGGTAACTTCATTAACTTCTAGAAAAGCTTAAAGTTCTATAGCATGAGGACTGGTGAGCATCCCTCAGGTTTGAGTCTTTTTAATTCTTTTCCAGCTCCCTGAAAAATGTATACATAAATTGTTGTGATGGCAACTAGAATGGAGACATGATGGATAGATGAATCAGTGGAAATTAGTGAATCTGGGATATAATGTCCCTTCAAAAACCTTGTAGATTGAAATATTTCTTTTGCAGTGGGTCAGTACCAGAACCCAACTTAATACACAGCATGCTTTCCTCTTGTGAGCATAGACTCTACTTTTCTCCTATGCTTTCAGCACTTGTGAGGCCATTTGGTCGTGACACTCATGTTTGGATGCATATAGGATAAAAGGAGCTTGAGAAAGGTGCCGTGGTTATTGTGGCTTTGCTGAAATTTATGGTCAAATAGTTTTGATCATCAAAATGACAATTTATGACTTCCCTGGTACTAGAAATTTAATAGCTGAGAATATCTTAGCATCTCATTATCGTTTTTATTGCCATCTTAGAAAACACATCATGCACTCAGATTAGCCAGCCAACCACATTTATTGAGTATCACAGGCAAAAAAAAAAAGTCCAGGATTCTTCAGAGTGGAAAGAATACAAATTAATTTTCAACTAAATAGCCTAATCCCCCGTAATCCTGTTTAGAATCTTAAAATTACTTGAAAGACAGTATAATTTTGACTATGATCGCCTTCAAAACAAGTTTCTGTCAGTACTTAACTGGACCAATACAGCTCCCTCATATAGCTATGAGGAAGGATACGCAATGAAATCACGTCTACAAAGCCATCTAAATAACACATGGAGATAAAGCCATAACGTTAATGGTTATTACCTGTCACTGTGGAATAACGTATGCGGTTTCATTTCCATGACTTTCAATATTTTCTAAATGTTTAATACTGAGTGTGATGATAGATTTTATGTCCTTTAAAAGTGAGGAATAATAAAAGAATTTATGTTGCTATGGAACTAGCATGACACACTATATTACCAGTAATAGTGATTTGCTATATCCCAGGAAAAAAGATATTCATGAAGATAGTAAAAATAAACAACAAAAATCATTTTAAACAGCTGAAGAGGGAGTTTCAAATGAAAGAGAGAAAAAGAGGAGAGCAAAAAGAATTATCTTTGCTTTCTGACAAGAAGCTAGGAAAAAAGATTGCCCCCAAATCCGAGGTCCAATTCCTGAATCTCAAAAGGAAAGATCAATTACATCCTGGATGCTGCCAGGAGGGGGCAGCAAGGAGCTGCTCGTGGAAAGAATCCCACTCCTGGGATTTTAAACTGGAACGGCGGCTCTGGGGGAACTAAGCAGAGTGACAATGGGTCCGACAGGCAGAAGGTAGGCAGCGCAAACACAGACAAAAAAAAGGACCTTTTGAGGAAGGACATGCCTCCAGTCCCGAGGCCTTACAGTAGTCATGGCAGCAGTAAGTAAATAAAAACAAGAAAGCTCACCCCATGGAGTCCATGCCAATGCGTAACATCCCTATAGGACAGGTAGCACTGCCCCCGAGCGTGTCTGAGACTTCATGGGAGTAGAAAGCATGTCTTTCTCCCCAGGAGCTGCTCCTGGTTTCAAAGTGCAGCCCAACGCTTAACCACTCCAGCGCCACGCCCTCCTGTCAGCTCAGATAAAATTCAATCCATGGCAGGCTTTTTGTTTGTTTTGTTTTTTAACATCCTATTGAGGGTTCTTCAAACTCTTGTACATGCATCAGTTGTGTCAAGTGCAGTTGTACATATGTTGCCATCATTTTTTTTCGAGACGTCCATTTTCTATTGAGTCCTTGGTATCAGCGCCTCTGCTCCACTCAGGTGGCCCCTTGATAAATTATAAACTACTTTTACTCTCATATCCTACACCCAACACTGTCTCCGGACACCGCCTTTTTCTGTTGTTCATTGGTGGGCCAGGGGACTATGGCCTTTTCAAAGGAGGAGACTTAGGAGTATGGTGGTTAAAATGCTCCACTGAGAAGAAAAGATCTGCTGTTCAAACCCACCAACTACTTCACGAAGATGTGGCAGGCTGTGTTCATAAAGACTGAAAACTTGGAAAGCCACGGGGCAGTTCTACCTCACCCTGCAGTGATTCTAGGAGTTGGACAGCTCCAGGTCGGTTTGAGGCATTGGACCTTTTAAAAGCAGGTCCTTTCATGGAGGCTTCTCTGGGTGTGCTTTAACCAAACCAACCATCTTAGCAGCAGGTTTTGGTACCAGGAGATAAACAAGTCTGGGAAGAGATTGCCATATGGGATAGGATCTTATTTGAGAATTAATGGTTCTTTGTTTGGGTTCAGTTCAAGTGTCAATAGAAGGTAAAATGCTGTTCAATCCACTGGTAACCAGCACTGTAAATGAACCTTGTAGGTGTGGACAAATAACCCTTGGCTGTTGCCTTTGGCTCCTGCCTGTTTATCTAGGGCGCCATGCCATGTGTCTTGGCAAGAGGAGGGCATTCATTTCTGTGTTCATGGTGGGTCAGGGACCTATCTCGAGACACCTCTCATGCCCAGCAGTATCAGATTACCCACAAGAAAGGTTGGTGTGAGCTTACCTGGCCTACTTCTCGATCTAGAGTGAACAAGTTGACTTTTTACCACCCCCGTCACAGATTCTGCTTCTAGGTATGGCACCAGTCCCTTTCTACAGAATCAAAGTTTCTTCTCAAATGGATCCCTGACAGTGAGTGTGATGGTGAGTTACCTTGAGGACTACAAGCCATTGGTTGGACGCCACCAGCTGCTCCAGGGGAGAAAGGAGAGGTGCCCTGCTCTTTCAAAGATTTACAGCGGCAGAAATTCACAGGGTGGGTTCTACTCCATCCCGTAAGATGACTATGAGACAGAAATGACTTGATGGCGGTGATTTTATTTTTTTGTCTGTTTGCTTATTTGTTTGTCTGTTTGTTTTTGACAGGAATGGAGTGCCAAAAAAGCAAGGGGAGCAGAGACTGATTTGTGTTTGCTTACGAATCTATTGTGGACAGTTTCACAAGCATGGGGTTTTCTGTCCCTGCCAACCAGAGCCACAAATCAAAACCTCCAAATGATCAGCTGTGAGGCGGGTTTTTAATCTGATTTAATTTCATTTCTAGTCCTCAACCCAGGTTCTAAAATTGTGTTTGGAAACTAGTGATAGATACCAGCCTTTCTTCTGTCCTTCCCCCATCTGCTCTCCAGCCTAGAGGGAGTTTAGGTAAGTGGGGAAGCAGAGGGTTCACAGTGAAGTTGGGCCAGTCGGAAAGCCTAGCCTGTGACCTGTGTGATATTGAACATGTCACTTAATGTTTCCCTATATTAAAAATAATCTCAGCACTAAAAAGTGTAAAGCAAATCTGAAAAACTGGATTATTGAAAACACTCAGTAATGCTAGACATAGTTTCTCATCCTTTGTTGGGTTTCTGAATAAATCTAACAAATATCTCAGCAGAATCTCCTTTCCTGGGGCTCACACACCCTCTGTACCCTTCAGTTCTTCCTCAGATATAGTTCAAGGGCTTATAATTACAATTCAAAATTGGTGACAAGTTCCATTTCAAAATGTCCTTAGAGCTGTGCTGGGAGTTTTCTGTAAATGGTTGTTAAATATACTACTTAGGCAACATTATACACCTGACATAGAACAAGACTAAATTCTGAATGATTTCAGACTAAGTGGAGTATCAACTACTGAATAAATCACTTTCTGCCAATCAGGGATAAAAATGTGTTTACTCGAAACCAGGTCATGAGCCTGCCTTTAGAAGTGAGGAACCCCCAATACCACAGAAGCCAACGGACAGGCAATTCTGCCTTGAACTAAAAGATACTCGCTGGCAGGCACTGGGGTCAGTCAGGCATGGTAGAGAATGCTGCAACTATTTCTTTTGTCCTTAAGAATATCCCTAACCCCTTGAGGTTCTCTGGCTATAAATGCCAATAGTGCTGACAAGACTATCAAGCCAGTCTGCCTAGATGTACATTGTAAGCCTAGAATCACAGCTATATAGCACTTTGGAAATAAGAAGTGTTAACTTCTTCCAGCGTGTACTTCAGTCAAAAATCAAAAGGCATTAAAATAAAAAACAAACCTCAAAGAAATAATCAAAGAGACTGTGAAACTAAAGCCCCTGGGCAAATTTAATATTACCAACAAAACTATAGCGGCATTATGAGTACTTGAAAGTACAATTTGAGTTTACTTGGATTTGTGTCCTTAGGAGACAATAAATGAGTTTATCATGGTGACAGGTGAGATCACCTGAGGTGCTTTGAACAGAACTAGGAGATACTGTGTTTCTCAGTGAAGGCTTTCATCTAAAGACTTCTCATCTTATAGCCATAGCCCGATCTTGAAGTTAAGTGCCATGGGATGTGTGTGTGTGTGTGTGTGTGTGTGTATATATATATACACACACACACACACATATATACATATATGCACACACACATACACACAACTTATATGTATGCTTCTGATTTCTGGATTTCATTGACACTAATATTCTAGGAATTTTCCCTACACAGAACAGCAGGCCTTCACTAAATTAGCACAGCTGTGTAACAGGCAAAGGTCTAGGAACGGGACCGGAATTGAAGATGAAAGTCCATCACAAAATCACCTGACGGTCCGCGGGGCTTTGCTAAGAAACCTTTCCTCCTGAACTCCACCTTGCAGCTCCAGCAAAGTCTGCTCCCAGGGCCGCAGAAGCTTGGAGGGAGTCTCCGAGTAACAGATTCACTCCCCCTTGGAGACCCCCGCTGACAACCGGCCCCTGAAAAATCAGCCCTTGAGATGCTGATGGAGCACCGTGCTTCACTGACACCCATGTGGTCACCTGGAGTCAATCATCTTGGAGATAACTAGTTTTCAGTTTCATATACCTTCCAGAGCATGCTCACCCATGTGATCGAGCACATCCCGTATTAATTTGCACCTCTTACAGTCGAAGTCGCTGACAGGGAGGTTAATTATCTGGTCTTCGATTTTCAGGTCAGATTTATTCATGGAAACTCGTGAAGAAAAGCATTCAGCCAATGGCCACAGACATCATCCCCAATTATTTGCTGCTTGGAAAGAGAAAGCTTGAATGTTTCCTTACCCCAACCTGACAGTGAGCAAGGAGCCCTAGGGGTGCTGGGGGTTCGCCGGTGAGCTGCTAATTGCAAACTCCCTAGTTCTTCTCTGGGAGAAAGAAAGGGCTTTTTGCTTCTGTCAAGATTTAAGGTCTCAAAAGCCATCTCCAGCATTGCTAATAGTCAGATGTCACCCAATGTCAGTGGATTTCTTCCTTCCTTCTACCTGTCCCTTGACACTCTGGCTACTTTGGGGGCTGCTAACCTCAGGGTCAGCAGTTTGAAATCACCGGTCACTCCTCAGGAGAAAGCTGAGGCCATCGACTCCCATAATGAGCTGCAGTTTCTGAAGTCACAGGGGCAGTTCTCCCAGTCCCTTGAGGACCACTGTGAGTCAGAGACCACTAGAAGGCAGTGAGCTGGGGCCGTCTATGGGCAGTTCTGTTCTGCACACGCGAGGCTGCCATGGTTCATAATCAACTTGACAGCAACGAGCAGCCATAAGAATGCAGTGTTCTGGAGGAATTTTTATAGTTAAGTCAGAGGAGGAAAGAAAGAAGGGCATCCAGTTATGTAATAACGCATTTGTGAGGCCCGACTCTGTTTCCACACTTTCTGTATTGGGGAGAATAACTTTTCCTGTGAACTCTTCCTCTATTAAAAGGACCATGTTTGGTGACAGTAAAATTGATAACACAGGTAATAAGATATGGAGTTTGCATTGTTTTTTTGTAAAATGTTTATGTCACTTCCTTCCTGCCAGAAATAGCCCACCTTTTGCACACGCCTATCAATTTGGTAGAGAAAACAGGTGGCAAAATTAAGCTTGTTAGGAAGCTTCCAGAAGAACTCCAGGCAACCAAAAATGCAGGAACATGATCTGCCAGTGTCCAGGGTTGTGCCAAAATTAATATTTTAAGTATTCACTTCCCCTCAGATATACCAAATGTCTACCATAATTTGCATGTGGATGAAATTAACTACTTAAATCATAATCTCAGAAGCACTTCAATAGCAAGAGCAGAAAAGAGTCTTTGTGGAGTGTCCAGTTTATTAAATGTCCAGTAAGGTCAATTTGTTTATGATCTGACTGTAGCAGAGGCTACTTTTGTCACATTCTATCAATCTAAATAAAAGTGATAAAATAAAAACTGGCAGTAGTCTATAAAATATTCAGACTGCACCTGGCATCTATTTAGAAGTGGTTCCTCTTGGCTCCACTAAAACATTCTCTTAGGAAAAAAAAAAAACAAAAAGTAATAAGACTCTCTCTCTCTCTCTCTCTCTCTCTCTCTCTCAAACACACACACACACACACACACCACATAGTACCTACATATCAAATATGAAAAATGAAAATGAGGCTATTTAGTGCACTCAAGATATTGGATAACAAAGGTGTGATTGACATTTTTGTAATGAATGAGTGGGAGAGGGGAAGGAGGCAACTTATTCTTGAATCCCAAGTGTGATAGATACCATGACTATTCAACAAGAAAAATAGAAAAATATCTTTGTGTAAAGTCTACATTTTGGAATGAAGCAGCCTGCTTTTCCTAGCATCTGATTATGTTGGGTTCGTCTCCCATCACCCAGGATGCTAGGGTGTTTCTACCACAAGTTCTTCTTCCTCTATAAACCGAAATCAAGCTCAATACCATCAGATCAATTGGGGCTCATTATTACCCTAGAGAACAGGATAGAACTGTCCATTTCTGCGACTGTTAACTCTTTATGAGAATAGAAAGCCTTTCCTTTCTCCCTCCTCAAGGTTTAGCCAGTGGTGCGCTCCTTTATGGCAGTCCGAGTCCCCGGGTCTCCCCCACGCCTGCAGACCTCGGCTGCTTCCCGTGGAAGAGGTGCTCTTGATGTTGTTAGTTTCCATAGAGTCAGTTTCCATCCAAGATGACTCCATGCATAACTCAACGTAGCACACTGGGCCATCCTCATCATTGTGTCTGTGACTGAGTCTACTGATGCAGTCACTGGGTCAATTTATCTTCTTGAGGGCCTTCCTCCTTTTCTTACTTTTTTAAAAAAAAATCATTGTATCATGGGCTATTGCAGCTCTTCTCACAATCTATATGTCCATCCATTGTGACAAGCACATTTGTACATATGGTGCCATCATCATTTTCAAAACATTGTCTTTCTACCTAAGCCCTAATCACCTCCCCCCCAACTTCTCTTCCTCATGATCCTTGATAATTTTTTTATTTTTTTTAGGCATCACTGCCCTCTGGTGGAAGTGGGAGGCTCGGCCTTGCTGCTGCTGGATTTGAACTGGCAAGCCAGTCGGCCGCAGTCCCGCACTCGACCTCTATGCCACTGGGGCTCAGCCCGATAAATTTATAAGTTATTATTTTTTCATGTCTTACACCAATTGCAAAGTCCCCCTGGGGGTGAGGTGGGGTGGGGTGGGGTTTTATGCTGATCATTAAGATCAGTTCCCCCTTTCTCCCTCCTACCTTCCTCTGACATGCTCTTACAGTGTACACTCTCTGGTCTAGCCATATTTGTAAAGTAGAGTTGTGGTCATGACAATGGGGGAGAGTGGGGGGAAGGGAGGCCTTCCTCTTTTTCACTGGCCCTATGCTTTACCCAACTAGTCGTCATTCTCCAGGGACTGGTCTCTCATGACAACATGTCCAAAGTATGTGGGACTGTTAGAGGACCAGCCCGTAATATATAATCATGGGTCGGTAGGAGAAATTGTACAGGAAAATAAAGATCATAATAAAGTCATAGAAAATATGAGAGTTAGAAATAATGGAATCCGGCACATTTTATGGTAGCATGCTCACCGCCCTGGCAGCCATGATCTCAACAGCCAAGTCCATGCACAGTATAGGCAGGAGGCGGGGGTGGGGATGGGAGGGTGGTGGTGGCGGGGAGAGACTTGGGTAGAGACAAAGTTTATTGTAGACCAGGGGTTATATAAATTTGGAGGGTGTGATTACAGGTAGCTCCATATTACAGGAACAAGTTATACAGCAACGAGGGGGACAAACTAGACACATACAAGCAATAGGAAGGGACGGTATTGGGGTCCCAAGTAACAAGGGGGGAGGACCCCAGATTCATGATGGAGGCCTGCCCTTGATTGCCCTTGAGCTAGAAACCTGAATTAGCCAAATCTTTTAGGGAAAGTAAGTCATTTTCCTAATAGCAGGGAGTTAGCCTTATCTTTTATGGGAGAGGCAATGGAGTCTGGATGGCTTAGACAGAATATCTCTAAATATCTGACCTCCCACCAAGTGTTGGCAAACAGCTTCTAATATTTGGTAGGACCTTAGAGGGAGTACAGTTGTGGAAAAGTCCTATATTAATCCCACATAAGATGAAGTCTTATCATCCTTGTCTCTAAGGAGCATTCTGGCCATACTTCTTCTGAGACAGATTGGTTTATCCTGTTAGTAGTCCATGGTACTTTTAATAGTTTCTTCAACACCACAATTTGAATGCATGACTTCTTCTTTACTGTTTTTTTATTCAATGTCCAAATTTCACATGCATATGGTGTGATTGAAAGTGCTATGACTTGGGTCAGGTGCACCTTAGTCCTCAAAGTAATATCCTTGCTTTTCAAAGTTCTTGTGTAGCAGATGTACCCAATGCAACTTGTCTTTTTAAATCGTGACTGCTGCATAGGATGACAATCTGACAGAGAAGGGGTGGATGTAAAATATTTTAACTCTAGCAGAGATTTATGTTTTTGGAGAATTCCAATTCTCAGAATCCACTGACCACTGAACATCGATGCTCCATTCCAAACAGAAACACTGCCAGATTCCTCTTCTGTTTAACATTTTCAGTGGCTAAATGTACTTAAGCTCTGGTGGTGTGAAAGTTATGCGTTGGGCTGCTAACTCCAAGAATAGCCATCTAAAACCACCAGCTAGCTCCTTGAGGCTTTCTACTCCCATAAAGAGTTACAGTCTGGAGAACTCACAGTGGCAATTTTGTTGGGTAGCTTAGTTTGGGACTGGGGCATCCGTTACGCATGCTCAAAGGATTAAGCTTCCGGCCAGGAAAGGGTGATACACCTAGTTGGACGTTACACCTGGATTGTTTCATCTGAGCCAGGTGAATTCAATGCAACCAATTGGGTGGACCAGAGTCATCAACCGCACCTCCCTGAGAAGGAATTAAAAAGGCAGGATCCCAGAGCCCAGCACGTAACTTTCTGGAGCAGTTTCTAGGCAGGCTATACAAATGTGAGGGGCCCTGAGGGCCTGTGCAAACGTGAAACAGCTACTAACTGTCCTTAAACTCATTTGGATTACAATCCAGGCTTCAGAGCGAACTCTTTATCACACACAAGGACTGAGGTATATCTCTCCCAGGAGAGATCTAACAATTCTTGTCTGTCCTGTGTAGTTCTATGAATTGAGAAAGGAGAAGCAGTTCCTACATATTATATATTCAAGACCCACAACTTTGATTCTAAGTTCCCTGATGTCCTGGAGTCCACCTCACCACCTGGATTGACCTTCTATGCAAATCCCAGACATTGGATTGTACGGAGATACTCCGCACTCTCAAGTTTGCCCCAAATGTATTTCTCCCGCTTGCTGCTACATCCTTTATCTTCAGTCACACAGTCTGGAATCAGGAAAAAGGAAGCTCAATGAGGAGTCATCTCGGCATCAATGGAGGAGCCACAATGGAGGAGTTGGTGTAGTGGTTAGGGGTTGGCCTGCGATCCTCAAGGTTGAAGGTTTGAAACCACCACCCGGTCCACAGGAGACAAAGGGGGCTTAAAAAGTTATTGTTGGGTAAATTACAGCAGGTCTCTCTGAGACAGCATCCACTTGGTGACAGTGAGTGAGTGAATGAGTGAGTGAGTGAGAAGACTGTAAGACTGGGCTGGAGAACTGGAAAAGTGCAAGAGAAGCCTCAGCTATTCCTAAGTGGAGCTCCAGAGAAAGGAGGGTGTGCTAGTGCTTTCCCACAGAGAGACAGAGGGCACAGAGTTTAAGGAATGTATGCTACCTCTACACTTGTTGGCACTGTGGGTGAGGCCTTGTGCTACTAACCCTGAGATCTGAAGGTCACAGATAAGAAAGAGAAGAAAGAAAAAGACAGGGGTTTCAGCTCCTGTGACTACTTATCATCTCAGAAACCCTCTGGGAACAGCTACGATCTGTGCTACACTGGGTCACTGTGAGTTGAAACAGACTCAGTGGCGGTGGGTTCCAGTTGGAATTTGGGATACCCATGAATCACTGGTAGAACCCTCACCTTTCATGTTGTGATTCCTGGCCAGAGCATGTCAAGGACAACCATGACTGTCAGTGGAGACCTGGCAAACAGGTTCAGACTATAATGTATTAGTAAAACAAATCTAAAAATTACTTCTGAGCATTCAGCTTATTAACACCCAGTGGATATCAATGGTCTCATCCATTGTACATGGGGTGCTGTGAATTTGGGGGTGACTTCTAAAGCCCTGGTAATGTACTGGTACCTCACTGGGCTGTGATTCACACTGTTGGAAGTTTGAAACCTCCAGCAGCTCTGAGGGAGAAAGACTGTACTTTCTATTCCCATAAAAAATTTAGAGTCTCAACATTGACTCAATGGCAATGAAGTTGGTTTTGGAGACATTGCAGCTAATACTTTCAATTGCAAGTACCAATTAATGTCATTTTCACATCCATGTCTTCTCATAAGCAGGGTCTTGGTTGGCACAATCGTGATGAAGACAATTTCTAGAGAAGAACTCTATTGAAAGCCAGTAGCCATCAAAACGCCCAACTACTGGGGGATGATTACTTCTGTCCTACAGAGGAGTCTGTGGTGTTCACCACAGCATCTGCTACACCTGACAACTTAGGACTCAAAACCTGCAGACATTCCGAAGGCATGGTTAAGACAAAAATTCTGAGTGTGCAAGCCTTCCATCTACTTCCTCCATTCATTACATTCTCATTGCTATAATTATCTGTATATTTCTCCCTCTCCCTCACTATGATCTTTGAGAACTCAGTTCTCTCCTTGTTCACCTCATTATTTCAAGGTTTCTAACACAGAGCCTGACATATAGCCAAACTCTAGCAGAGGCCCCCTATATGTGCCTAAAAAAGCAAATGAGTGGGGACTTAAACCACTCTATAAATGTTAGGTTATGTAGTAAAACCGTATTTTGGTGTCACAAATGGGTTATCCAGTGTGTAGGAGATGCATTAAAATGGAGTGTTAAGAGTATACTAAAATGTGCAAGTGAAGTGTGCTTCGAGAAAAAAAAAGTATCAAAACACATTCAAGATGAGCCCTGAAATAACAACACTCCCTTATATTTGCATTTCAATGTGAGTGGGAGGGAATGGGTGAGGTTAAATCTACAGAGGTGGGGCACACATAATACCAAGCTTAGTTTATCTCTGCCACAGCCAATAATGAACAACTTCTCCTAGTTCTGGAGATTGTAAGTTATTTACAATGCTTTAGTTTTCGATAACATTCTTGTGGGCTTTGTCACAGTGTGAACACACCCATGGGAGTTCCTGTACATATGAACATCACCTTGCCTTGCAAAGGCAGTGAAGCATTCAAAGGGCAAGGAGTGCCTTTCAGCATTCTGATGGAAGACAGTACTTCAATTATCATGAAGAGCTTCAGTGTTCTTTTATTCAGAGCAGGCATAAAAACACAAGATATTGCACTTCCTCTTGCTCCTGGTGGATACTTTATCAAGCCAGAAAAAAAGGTCAAGAGGGAAAGAGGAAGAGGATTTGAAAAGCTCAGTAATCTCACTCTTTCAAGTTTTTATAGTCCATTTTCTCCAAAGAAACCGAGATGTAAGGTAAAACTAGATTGTGCTCTTTGCTCCAAAACAGATCCTCAGTGGCATGCTTCTCCTGAGAAACTTGGTTTCAGGAAAAAACTGAATTTGATGGAAGGATTTGTTTCTTTTGAAATGTAGTGTGAACACTCTCCTCTAAGCAGTCAACTGCTACCTGGGCTAGTGAACTAATGGCACAGACCTCGTCTTTCACGAAGTGGGCAATGGAAATTCTACCGAGTTGTTCTTCAACAACCTGTGTTTTAAATAGAAAAAGAGATCAAATGATCTAGTTCTAAATATCTGAAGTCATTTTTAAGCACTACGCCATTCTGAGATAAAAACAAGTAAACAAAAATGGAGCCAAGAGTTTTCGGTGAGACTCATGAACTTAGCTTTTTGAACATGACTCTTGCCAGTCTGCGCTAGAATATAGACATTTTCCCACTCTCTGAACTTTAGGTTTTTTTTGGTGTCACATTAGAAGACTGCATTAGATAACATGTCCTTTGAGTAAAAGGAGGAGATTTATGTATGGGGGTCTCTGGATTCATATGAAATGGAAACTAAATAGACAGAAGCAAAAGGTTATGGTCATCAAGTCAATTCCCATTGATGATGAGCCCCGGTGTTACAGAGTAGAATCATTCTTGAGGTTTTCTTGGTGATCTATTGATGGAAGCAGGCTTCCAGGCTTCTCTTCCACAGGACCACTGGGTAGGTTCAGACTGTCAAGGTTTAGGTTGGGAATCAAAAGCAAACCATTTATCTGACCTATGAATTAGGTGAAGAGTTCAAAACCACCAGCTGCTCCTCAGGAGAAAGATGGTGCTTCCCATGCCCTCAAACAGTTGCTGTCATTAGGTGACATCACATGGCTACCCGATGTATGGCAGACTGAAATACTGGATGGGCTGAAATACTGGATCCTCACAGCTGTTGTTCTGATGTTAAAGCTCATTGTAGCATCCACTGTGTCAGTCCATCTTGTTGAGGGACTTCCACTTTTTGCTTTTCCCTCGACTTTGCCAAGTAGATGTGCCTCTCAGGGATGTGGCTTTCCTGATAACATGTCCAAAATGTGCACGATGGAGTCTTGCTATCCTTGTTTCAAAAGAGCATTCTGGTTGTACTTATAAGACAGATTTGATTTGTTTGTTCTTCAGGCAGTTAATGGTACTTTCAATATTCTTCAATCTTGATTGAAGCCATCTTTCACAATTCACAATGCGAAACATGGCTCATTAAGTGACAATGATATCACTTGTTTCAAGTCTTCTTTGGAATCTAGTCTGAATTTATGGCTTGTGTAAGTGTGCTACTACAAGCATGATTGAATGATCTTTAGCAATATTTTACTTGTTTTATTAATTATATTGTTCTATACTCTGTACATTCTGTTGGGTCCTCCTTTGTTTAAATGGGCAAATATAAGGGTTCCTTCCAATCACTTGGCCGAGTTGCTATCTTCCAAATTTCATGGCATCGATGAGTATTTCTAGTGCCTCATTAGTGTGGTGAAACATTTCAATTGGTATTCCACCAACTCCTGAAGCCTTGTTGTCAGGTAATGCCTTGAATACAGCTAAACTTCTTCCATCAGAGCTGTTGGTTCTAGCTCATATGCTTCTTCTTGAAATGGTTGAATATTGACTGGCTGTTTTGGTTAAGTGACTATGTGTACTCCTTTCATCTTCTTTTGATGCTTTCTGCATCATTCAATGTTTTGCCTACAGTCTTTCAATATGGCAACTTGAAGCTTGAAGGTTTTTTTTTAGTTCTTTCCATTTAAGATAGGTTGAATGCATTTTTCCATTTTGATCTTCTAATTCTGGAGATAAAAAAGTTAGAGATAGAGTTAAAAGTATAGATTTAGGTTTTTTTAAGTTAGAAAATTACTAAGAGTTACAATCTCAGGGAAATTACAATCCACAGGTGTAGTTCTACCCTGTCATATAGGGTTGCTACAAATTAAAATAGAATCAATGACAGTGAGTTTGAGATCAGAGAGATCTATTCTGCTTGAGTTTAAATATAAGTGCAGACTTTTCACTGTACCTCCTTCAACAGTTCATTCTACCTTTGAATCTTGGTTTTCCATCATAAAGTATGGGAATAAATATACCTGTCCTGCTGGTGCCTTGTAAGTATTAAGTACAATAGTATGTGTAAATGATAACAGCACTACAGTAATTGCTATGGAATTAAAAATATATATCATTGCAACAGTCTAATCTTGTGTCAATTTCAGGATTGGGAGTATAGGGATGGAGTCTAGCCTACCAATTTGGAGATAGCCATCAAAACCTCTGTGTGGGTACGGCTTTCTCCTGAAATTTCTGGAAAATCTGGCTGTATTGGCCCCATGGAGGTGAGAGACTTATGATTCAGTCTCTTGGAGATGCTCTACTGACAAGATGGAAGGTTGACTCCCTGTGAAACATCCCGGAGGAGAAGCCACATTGGCTTACCATGATGGAACCAGATCTCTGAAGCTGGAAAAGCCATGTAGAGACTCCTGCCAGTGCTGAGATGCTTGAGAAGCCACAGAGAGGCCCTGCTAGCACTGAGCTACTTCTACCACCATGTATACACAAGACTCTGCACTCAATGACCTGTGATTGTCCTGGTGTCATTGCATGTGCTTCATGAGTCTGAAGAGGACTTATGGATTGGTATCAGATATATGGGCTAATATTTGACTTTGACCTTGAACTGGACTGGGCTGGGATGTTTTCTTAATACACAGTTGCTCTTGTATATAAAAGTCTCTCTGATATACATATGAGTGTTTATGGACGTGTTTCTCTAGTCTATCCAGGCTAACACAATCATCTTGTAACTATAAAGAGAATTTTAACCTCTGAATTTTTTCCTCTGGAAGATCTAATCAGAGTAGTTTTGCTTTCCTCTAAAATAAAAGTCAATAAAGTTTATATTTTCTCTTGTGTACTTGAATTGCAAAAGATGACTCATCAAATGTGGTTTCTACCTATACAATCCTCTGAGATTGAGTCACACAAATTTAGAATGACGGGAACCACTCTCTCTCCCTTCACTGCTACATTCTGGACCCACTTTCTAACTTAATGACCTATGAAATTGCCTTCTCAACTTGCTTTTACTGAGGAATTAAATGTGATTTTTTTTCTTAGAAATTATTCAATTCTACTTGAACCATTCCAAATATGGACTTAATTGTTATAGCCTATTTGATTACCTTTAAAATATCTATCTATTTACCTACCTATCTATCATCTATCTATCTTAAGGTCTTCTTTCACCATGTCACCAAAAGAAATGAATAATATTAAAATATGACCAGAAAGTGTCTATTTCCAAAAGTCCAGATTTTATCTGTAATAGACCCAGCATATATAGAAATTATCTTACAGGAAGAATTACACAATTCACAGTAGCCACTTGTTAGTATGGCTGCCAGAAATCATTATGCCCCTTTCTGAAATTACATACTATTGCTCGTGTTGTTTTGTTTGTTCTCAGGGTACTTTTTTGCTGCCTTAAAGTGTTCTGGACCATTCGTTGAAAAGCATATTGAAAAGACACTGAATTCAGAGTTTTATTTGCATATAACTTACCAGTAGAGAAAGAAGGAGGCCTTCTTTACATTCTGTCCTTCCAGCAGAAAAGGGGTCATTGAGAAACAACAGCATCCACTTTTTCAAACAGCAGTTCTTTCCAACCTGGGGTTCATGTGTTTGAGGATCAGCTAAAGATTGTACTGTTTTTTTATTCTTTTTTTTTTGGGGGGGGGGGTGGGCGCATCGTGTGTGCTACCCAGTGCCGCTCCTGAGAGCCGCCGCTGGATTTGAACCGCCAAGTCCGCGGGCCGCAGTCCCACACTCAACCTCTTACACCACCAGGGCTCAGTACAATTTTACTGGTTTTTCTTGCAGCTAAGGACCACTTCAAATGCACTCTCAAACCAGAGAAGTGGAGGAAGGACTTGAAGAGAACTCCTTGCTGTTGGTTTAAACTGGAAAGAGAAATCAAGGGTGCTCAAGCTGTGACCTTTTGAAAGTTATTTCCAACCTAGCCAAACAACAAATGTTTTCCAGGGGACATGTAAGAACCTGTTGAATTCAGAACTTATCCAAACAGCCCGCTGGGCTGACACACAGGAGTAGACTCGTTTCAACTAGTCTTTGTGAGCGTTTCTGAAAACCTACCTCCACAAATAATGACATATTTCAGCAAGCACCATCCCTCCCTTTTCTGAAACTATTAAGTTAATATAAGCTAAGTATATATCCTCAGAATTAATAATATGCTATTTTCAAAGCCAACAGTCTTGTTAATTTGCATGAGTTTCTGTTTTCCCTTGGAATAAATACATCCCGGATGTCTCTCTACACTCCCCAGCAGACATATCTTCTCCTAATTACCTTCACTATGGAACTGGTGGTTGGGCAGACTCTGTGCAGGGAAATGAAAGCTGCTATCATTCTAGGAGTAGAGTGGTGGGGAACTACTAGTGCTTGCCTTAAGCTATTAGTGTGCTTCTTTGCACACTAATTTGCAGATGGGGCACAGTTCAATTATTTTCTTTCCCTCTGGAAAATCTGGAATTTCAATATCTTGATCCAAACGTTATGACCCACACCATGTTAAAATAGAACCATAGGATGTTAATGCTCAAAGGACTTCTAATGCTCTTGTCCGTATGTTTCGTTCTATAGATAAGAGAATTAAGTTTAAAATAGACAAGATGTTCTGTAGCTTAATGAGGAACAAGATCAGGAAATCAGGTCTCTTGATTTTCTCTCTTTTGTTTTTCTCCCTGTGTCATCTTGATCTTCAGACTTGCATATTTGGTGGAGTGATGAATCTAATTTTGCCCTCTTTCTTTTTTTGTTTCATAAGATCAATTATCCATATCTAATAGGATTAACGCATTAGCTATGGATTCCCAAATGGATAGGATCACAGAGGGAGTACTTGTATGATATATTTCCAAATTTTAATTCAAATGTGATTTTATCAATTAGTTTTATGATCTGAGAGTTCAGAATGTCAATGGAGGATTAACATCATTTTGGACAACTTTTACAGAGAGTCTAGGATGGAAAATTGCCTCTGCTTCAAGTTTGCTCACATGCATTTATGCTCTTCACAGACTTTTTTTAGCTGCTAGCCTTTCTTAGAAAAGGTGATCATTGTCCACAACTTTGAATTTTACCTGTAAAGAGTCATCTCATCCATATATCTCAGTGGTCTTCAATATGGAATTAAAACACCTTATGCATGCTCGGCCATTTTCCTAGGTATGGGAGAAGCATACTAAAAAATATTTAGTGGTTCTCAATCTTCCTAATACGGCGACCTTCTAATACCGTTCCTCGTGTTGTGATGAACCCCCTCCCCCAACCATAAGATTATTCCCTTTTCAGCTACTTCATAACATTCCTTTTGTTATGTTATGAGTCGGGTGACCTCTGTTCAATCCTCAAAGGGGTCACAGGACTCACAAGTTGAGAACTGCTGCTTTTATCTCTCAGTTTTTACTGCTTATTTTGTCAAGAAATGAAAAGTGGATGCAGCATATACATTTATAAGATCTGCATATAATTTATAAATAAATAGACTAGCTGTTGTTAGGTGGCCTCTAGTTGGCTCTGCCTGCTAGCGGCCCTCTGTATGACAGAATGAAACACTGATCAGTGCTTCACCAGACTCACACTTGTTCTTATGTTTGAGTCCATGGTTGTAGCCAGTGAGTCAATCCATCTCTTCATGGGCTTTCTTCATTATTTTTTTTTGCCACACCTTTATTTTACTTTACCAAACATGATATCCTTCTTCAGGGATGAATCTCTCCTGATAGCATGTCTAAAATATGCAGGACAAGGTTGAACCATCTAAGGAGCATTGGGCTCTATTTCTTCCAAGACAGATCTTTTTTTTTATTTATTTATTTTTGCCAGCCCACAGTACTTTCTCTTTTTGTCCCCACAGTGCTTTCAATATTCTTCATGAACACCTTAGTTAACATGCACCAGTTCTTCTTTAGTCTGCCTATTTCATATAAAGAAAGTGAAAATCATCACAATAGGATTAGTAGGTAACATCGTGATTAACAAATGCATGATTCCATCTTTCTTGTGTTCATAATCAATGTCCAGGGAAGAAGCAGTCAAGAGCTGAGACCACACATTGAATTAGACTCATCTGTAGCACTAGACCTCTTTAAAGGGCTGAAAAGGAGGGATACTATTCTGAGGACTTAAGGTATGCCTGCCCTGAGCTCTGGCATTTTCAGGTGCCTCAGCTGCATGTGGAAGTTGGACATTGAATAAGGAAGACCAAGGAAATAGGCATAGATTGGGGATGAAAGCAATTTTTTTAATGATTAAGTGCACAGTTTAAAAAAAAAAAAGCAGACAGACAACCTTGCTAAAGCATGCAGAGGCTGCCCCAGAGAAAGTGGTCATCTAATCATATTTGAGAGAAGTGATTGACTAATGGATGGATAAGTGAGGCTGGTGAAAGTATTGATATGTGATGTGATGCACCCTGAAAATCTTCCTTTATCACGACCCCACTTACCTCCAATTCAGGTCCTAGGAGCATCTATTCTTATAAAGTTCAGGAAATAGAAATCTGCCCCCAAGATCAAGCTGTGTGAGTAGGATGATTAAGTGAAGTACATCAAACCAATGAAAAGTCTAATTTGGTAGGTATCAAGTCATAGGCTTTATCAGGAAATGAAATCAGCCAAGCTATTCCAGAATGGAGAGGAGCCTAGATAGAAAGGGAGCACTGGCAGATCTACCCCTGGGGTGGAGACTGGTGGCTAGGGATGGGAAAGCACAGGGCAGCCTCCTTGGTAAGTTTGAAGGAAGCACAGGCGATGTGACTTTTGGCACATGTGGGAAGGTGTGTGGGGTGGAGTGGGTGAGCGGAAAGCTTGGGAGGAGTTGCTGGAGCTGGCGGGGCACCATCTTATTCTCAGCCAGACCTATTAGTAGACAGAAATCTGTATTCATAAATTTCTCATTGATTTCAGGGGCTTTGAATTCTTTCAGGCTATAGAAAAATCAGGTCTCTACCATTTATCCACACTAATACTTGTTGGTTAAAAGGAAAGCTCATTACAGTAACATACTCCATTCCGACATGATATTTCAAGATGTCCAGTTTTATTTAGTTATATACAAAAGCAATTCTGATATTAAATAATAAAACTTTGAGTTCAGAATTTAAACATAGGCTAAAATTACAAATTAATTAGCCTGTACAGTTGGGTTAGTGTATTCAATTTTCCCATGACTTTTCTATACGAAATGCAAGCTAGACCCAAAGGAGTCATCTATTCAATGACAAGTTTTTTAAAAGATTATTGCAAATATATGGTACTGAATGTTAAATAATTTGGCCAACGTCTAACTGAAACACAGTCTGTAATGCAAGCAAGTTGATAAAACCCTATTTGAACAATCGATCTGTAACTCAAGGTGGTTTTGTTGTTTCCTTTTCATCATTCTAATTAGAATAATTTTAATTTTATTGTGAGAAACAACCACCCAATAGAGATAAAACTTTAATGAAAGGTGTCTGTACAAAACGTATGCATTCTCATGAAAATGAGACTTTGGAGAAATGCAAGTGTTTACAGTGCCTATTGTTCTCAGGAAAAATGTCTCCCCTTTAGTACTGGTATCCACAATCCCATTTGCTGAGTATCTTCTAGGTCTTTTACTTCATAGTGAGAGATTTTAATGTACTTCTCATGAGGTTCTTACAATATTTTGAGATTGTGAAATTGAAGTTTTAGAACATTAAAGAATTGTTCAAGGTCCAATTTTCTTTTTAATTTTTGTCTTTAAGGGGGGGTGGGATATGAATTTGGGGGAGTATGTGTGTCTTTTTTTTAAGAATCACTTTATTGGGGGTTCATGCAACTCTTATCACAAGACGAGATTTTTAATGTAGGCTTATCTAATTCCACATATGCTCTTTAAAAGTCCATCTCCCAAAACAATGCTGATATCCCCGAGCCTAAGAACTGCTGAGACTTTAACCCTTCACAAGAGTAGAAAGCCTCATCTCCCACGGAGACACAGGTGGTTTCCAATCACTCGATGTGTAACCCACCATGCAAGCAGGGTTCCTCTATACGTGTTAAAAGTCTCCTAAACACTGTTCATCCTCAGAAGACAACACTTCAGAAGGTGTCATCCCCTCAACTGTGTAGGGACCATCGGAAAATTCTTACTTGTGGAACGTCTCAAGAGAAATGGGAGGTAAGGTAAATAATCCCTTTTCTGTCTGACGCCAAGTAACAGATGAGCTCAGTGCACCCAATTAGAGGTTCTATGGGTCTAAATCAATTAGAGATTCTTCATAGTAATTGCAAGGTGATCCACCTTCCGTGGTCAATTAAAGATGGTTCTTAGTAGAACATCCTTGTTGCTAAGATTTCCCTGTGTCTCTCTCCTTTGCTTCCTACCATTCCTTTCTAGAGACTTCCTGCTGATTCTTTGCAGTATACTTCCAGTAATTTTAGTTAGCAAATATCCGTTTCCATTGATTGCAACAAGAACCATGATTATATTACACTGAAATTGTGGTGGAAACATGCTTCTACTGAGAAGTATTTCAGTAGCTTGTATGCAGAGTAGATCTTCCAAAGCACCATTTAGACAAAAGTCAGCGGGAAGAGAGGAATGGTAGAGAGTGCCCTTCTAAATGACTCCATGGAAATCAAGGAGGTGCAGAATTCCAGGTGTTATTTACAGAAACTTCTCTACATTCCTTCTGATGCGCTCTCTGAGGCTCACAACATTGGTGGGTCATTCTATATTTCATCTTAACTTTCTGTGCCTTCTCTGTAAAGAGAAAAAATTCCGAACAGATATAAGGAGATAAAGACTGAAACAGATCCAAGGTGAATTCCACAAATTTCAAAGGATTACCCACAATATGCTTCAGGGAAAACTCTTGAGAAATTACCATGGTCTTATTGACTTTGTATGAATTCATTACTCAGAACTTTCAAATAAGAACATACAGCTGAATTACATGCTTTGTGAATATAACTGATAACTCATACATTTCATAGTTAATATTGAATGTGGCAGCCCTGCTCCCAGAATATTGTCATTGCTCAATCCTTGTATCAATATTTCCACTTGTCCATATTCTCACAGACAGGTGACAGTTTGTCAGTGTAATACCTTGTAAACCATTACTTCACTTGACCGTAGGAATAATTATGTAAGTTACAATTATACTTATTTAAAGACATAGACAATGGGTTTCTGACTCATTCAATATCACATACCTATAGAGTTCCTGAAGAAAATCCCAAATATTTGTAAGTAAAATTTAGTGATGTTGCCAGAGAACCTTCCAGTCTCTAGAACTCATGACCATCAAGTCATTTCAGACTCCTCCATATCCCATAGGATAGGATAAAACTGCCCCAGCGATTTCTCAGTTATAACTCTTTACAGAAGTAGAGAGCCTAATTTTTCTCTCACCATATGTCTTTAGATCCATGAATTATAATTGTTATCTTTTAAGGAAAATACAGAGCATAAAGTCTTCCTGAGCAAAATGATTTTTCTTACAGTGGTCTGAGAATTCATTGGTAGTAATGAATTGCTTTGGATTTAAAGCAATTCTCTCTTTTATTCTCTCTCCCTCCCTCCCTTTCTGTCTTTTCTCTCTCCATCTAGTTTTCTTCTTCATGCAAATGCCCTTAGAAAGAGAACACATCGTATGAGTGATGTTTATCATCTACTTTTCAACAGTCACTCTCCCAAAAGATTTATCCACTTCCAAATGCAGGTGTAATTAAGTAAAGCATATTAAGGTGGATCATCCTGGATTACTCTGTTGGATCCTAACTCCACTGTAAAAATGTCCTTAAAAAGACAGAAGATGAGAGGATCTATGTAAGGTGCGAGAGAAGGCCATGTAAAGTGGGGCAGTGAGGAGCATGGCTGCCTCAATGGTGCGAACAGCCAGAAGCAGAGCAGAGACAAAGACATGAATCACTGCAAGAGTCTTGCTTGCATTTTGATTTCAAATTTGTGACTTCCAGAACTGTGAGAGAATAAGTGCCTGTCATATTTGACATCCATGTTTGTGGTAATATGCTGCAGCTTCATTCGAAAAGAAACTCATTCAACAACAAAAACATCACAAAATAAAGATCCCTACTGGCCCCCTCCCCCCAAATCCTGCATGTGCCTCCCACCCCCAACCTAATAAAAAAAAAAGTAATGTTATGGGTGTAGAAAGATGCTTTGGGGGTTAAAGCGAATGGACAAATTTAGAAGACAAACATTCACCACATTCAGATCCTGGCAGCCTTTCTTACTCTCCATCTTCTGCCCCAAATACTCCCTGTCTGATATCCTGGACTCCCTGTCTGACTCCCTGGATATCCTTCATTCTTTTCGAATGAAGCTGCAGCATATTACCACAATGAAAATGGAGAAACTAGTGCCAGCTGATTATGCAACTAATCTTCACTCATCAGACTATACCACTTAAAAAAATAAAGGCTAGCCTTCTTTTTCTAGAGCAGACAATGACAAAACCAGATAACCAATCTAAAAAGCATTACCAATATCAGGAGGGGAAAGAAACCCTGGGGAAAGGGAGATAGTGATCAGTTTAAGATATGAAAATTATAACAATTTTTTCTTTATCAAGGGGTCATGAGGACGGTAGAGGGGGAGGGTAAAAAGAGGAGTCGATCCCAAGGGCTCAACTAGAATACAGGTGATTCGAAATCAATGATGGCAGCATGTGCACAAATATGGTTGATACAATTGTTGCTTGGATGTTATAAGAAGTGCCAGAGTCCTCAATAAAATGATCTCTAATAAAAATAAATAAATAAAAAACATGACCAGACCACTCTCGACATATCTATCTCTTGAGAAGAGGTATAGAGTAACACTTTCCATTCTCAGAATCCTCCCCAGCGTAGCCTAGGCAAGGCCTGCCGTATGCATCCCATGCGAGTTATGCACAGCCCTCAATAGTGGCACTCTTCCACAGGACAGGGGACCGAATGCAAGAAGGCTGGCTTAAGAATCTCTCTAACTCAGATGGAGATTTTGCTACTACCTACAATATTCAACGATGGCTAACTAGCGAAACAATTATTACTTAAAATTATTTAGAAAAATGCTCATATTTGAACATTCCAAGTGATTGCTCTTAGGGTTTTCCATAACACTAGAGCATTGAAGCTAACTTTATTTGAATCCTGGGGCAAAATCCATATATGTATACAAGGAATATTAATACTAGAAGATCCTTTATCTTAAATGCAGGTTTAAAAAATAAAAACAAGAAAAAGCTACACAAAGCAAGTTGCCCGGGTTGATGTTACATTGATCAAATATTGGAAAAGTCAAAAAACTGTGTTAGTCTGGATAGACTAGAGAAAAAACAATCATAGAGACACTCAGATGTTACAATGGAGCAGTTTATGAATAAGAGCAACTGAACATTGAGAAAACATCCCAGCCCAGTCCAGATGAAGTTCCTAAGTCCATTAGCCCATATGTCTTACACCAGTCTCTAGAGGGCTCTTCCCACTCACAAAACACATGCAGTGATGCTGACTGAGGAAGAGCACAGGGCAGCAGATGGGCCTTCTTATAAACCCAGTGGCACTGTAAGCCTCTCAGCACTCACAAGGATGTTTACATGACTTCTCCAGGTCCCAGGTTCTGGATGCAGCATGGTAGGGCCATGCTACTTCTCCTCAGGGATGTCTTACAGGGAGATAGCAAAGAGAGCGTGTGTCTCCCCCGTTCAAGAAGGAAAAATCAGGATTACCCAGAATTCTCAGAAGACCATGCCCTCACAGAGTGGCTAGGATCTGTCTGATTGACAGGCTAGACTCCACCTTCCCAAGTTTAATCCTTAAGTTGACAATTATATAACTACCACACAAACTATTATTATAACTGTGAGGACAGATATTTATTTCTTCTCTTTGTTCCTTTTGTCCTGGTTGGAAATACTTGACTGAAATAGGCTCCTGGAGGAATGATTTCTTTTCTCCATGGAGATTTATGTGCTGCTCTCCTGAGTTTCCATTTAGCATGTCCTTGCTAACCATCCACGGGCCTCAAGTTACCTACTGGGGGCATAAGATAAACATGATCCTTAAGAAAAATAAAAATCTAGTGGAATTGCAGTCAATAAAGAGGAAAAAAAAGTGAAACCTCAAACAATGCTCTTAGCTCTATATGGGCATTGCTTGAAATTCTTTAGAATTGCTTAGTGTGTTACACTGAGTTCTTTAGAAAAGCAAAACCTGTGACACATAGGCAAATGTGTATATATGTGTCTGTACAAGTATATGTGTGTATGCATAACTGTGACATGTATATATGTGCATATATGCACAGCTCTGTGAGCTATTTTCTTGATAGAGATTTCTTTCCCTATATATAGCATAATATATATTATATTTTATATGTTTATGTTGTGGTTTGTGTACTATAGAGGTAAATAAAGAAATTTACCTCAAGAAATCAGCTCACACAGTTGTAGAAACAGGTAAGTCTGGTGGATTTTCAAGTCTGTGGGTCACCTGTGAAGCAGGAGGCTTCATTTGACTTGCATAACTTGGGGGGCTTTGAACCTTGGATTGGCAGAAATAGCACAGGTTGCAGAGGTACACTCCCTGCCTAGTGTCTTTTGAATCAGGCCAGCAGATCACTCTTGTGATTGGAGAAACAAATGATTCCGACATCAGCTGGTGAGAGGGCACGCTGTTGCTGGGTCTCAAGGTTCATGAGCATGTTGCAGAATCCAGACCCATCCAAGAACAAGCACATTTTCCACAGGATCTATTTACATAGGAAGTAGGGTACACCCACTAGGAACATATGTATTTTTGAGGGACACAATTTGCTCCATAACGCGAAGTCAGCTGGATGAAGGCTAGAGGAAAGTAGAGAGCCAAATTTATTTCTTGAAATGATGAGTTTGCAGGGCAGAATATTGGATGAAAGAGTTTAGCCTGAGATTCAGACTATGAAGCACATATTCAAATTGCATGGTGGAGAGAAAAAAGATATATATATCATATTATGAAGTTTCAACTCTAGATTAATAGTTGATCATCAGAATATAAAGCTTGTTAGGTTCATAAAATTGACCTAGAATGCAAGACATTTGCTAGCATAGAACAGATAGCCAACATATCTTTGTTTGATTCTTTTAATTTATTGAGAAAGAATAGAGGAACACAATTTGTTTTCTGTGTAGTTCATTTCTAAGTAGTATTATCTAGTATGTCACAGTGAGAAATCTGCCAATTGTTATGGATTTTTCTTCCTTGCAAAGCTTCTGTATTGTGCTTAATTTTGTAAAATATGTGATTCAAATGAAAAATATTGAGATTCTGGGGCAAATGATAAATTATATATAAATTATCAATAACTATGGAATATTTGCTTTGTTATTCAAGCCTCCTCCCCTTAAAGAACATAGTTTGAAGAAGATGGTGTTCACCACTTGTCTCTCAGTTTCTTGTTCTGTGGTGGTGTGAATGCTATTGTGAGGCTGAAAACTGTGCCATTGGTATTTCTGTAGTTCACCCAAGATGAACAGGTTTCAAGAGAGTTTCCAGACTATGTTCCAGAACAGACTATGGAAAAAGAAGAGACTGTCCACTTCTGAGGAATTAGTCACTAAAACCATAAGGCTTTTGAACACTATCAGTTCTAGATGAGCCCCTAAGATTGGAAGATACTAAAATATGATTGAGAATGAGCTGCCTTATCAAAGTATGATGAAATAAACCTCTAGCATCTTCCTTTGCTGATGGGTGTGGTTCAAAATGAGAATAAACAGCTATTGATCATTGGAAATTGGAATGTATGAAACAAGAATGCATAATGAGTGATGCACTGGGCATTAGTGAGTTGAGATAATCCGGTGCTGGCTATTTTATATAATTCAATAATAAGGTTTATTATGCCTGAAGGAAAATTCAAGAGGAATGCTGTCCCATTATTTATCAAAAAGGACATTTCAATACCTATCTTTAAGTACAATGCTGTCTGCAACAAGATAATATCTCTCTCTATATAGGATATCTATTTTCAAAATATGTCGATGTATCTATTATTCAGATATATGCACAAACCAGTAAAATTAGGGATGAAAAATTGAAGAATTTAACCAACTCCTTCATTCTAAAATTGATAAAACACGAAATCAGGATGCATTCTTGAATATGGCCATTGGAATGCAAAACCTAAAAGTGAGGAGGAAGGATCAGTAGTTGGAAAATATGACCTTAGCAAAAGAAAAAAAGCTGGAAATTGCATGATGGATTTTTGCAAAATCAGCAAATTTTTTATCCCAAATACCCTTTTTAATAGCACAAATGGTGACTATACAAGTGAACGTCTCCAGATAGAATACATGGAAATCACATAGACTACAATCTCTGGGGAGCACCTCAATATCCACTGTCAAAATAAGGTCACGGGTCAGCAGTTGGCACTGACTATGTGGAACCCAACCACAACACCATGGGCAAAACATTGAAAGACATGGGAGCCATCAAATGAAAATGAGAGGAATCCATAGAGCCACACTATCAAAAAGCACTAGCGGGCATTTGACCATTTCAAAAGGTAGCATATGATGAAGAGCAGGAATAGTGCAGAAAGAAGTCCAAACTGTACTAGAGACATTTAAATACAAACAAGGCTCTAGGAATTGAGAGGATACCAATTGAAAACTTCCAAAAAGTTGATGAAACACTGGAATTACTTATTCACCTCTGTGGCAGTCAAAGATCTGTGTCAATTTCAACACTGGGAGTGGAGGGGTAGAGTCTAGCCTGTCAATCTGGAAATAGCCAATGAGGCATGGCTGTGTGGGCATGACTTTCTCCTGAGAATTCTGGGTAATCTCACAGTATTTCCCTATTGGAGGTGGGAGACTTGACTCAGTCTCTTGGAGACAGTCTACAAATAAGACAACACAGCAGGCTGCTATAGACCCTGAGTCCTGGAGACTGGAGGAGGAGAAGCCCCTGGGCTTACCCTGATGGAACCAGACCGCTGGGGCCAGAGAAGTCATGTAGAGACCCTTACCAGTGCCGAGATGCTTGGGCAGTCACAGAGTTACCCTTGCCAGCGTTGAGAGGCTTCTACATCTAACGGATACTGCTGATGGAACCTGAGCCCTGGAAATGAGGAGCCATGGGGGGACCCCTGCCAGTGCTGGGATGCCTCTACCCCAGCTGTATTCACAAGACTCTGTACCCACTGGCCTGTGATTGTCCTGGTGTCATTGCACATGCTTTGTGAGCCAGGAGAGATTTTATAGACTGGTATGATACATATAGACTAATATCAGACTTAAGACGTTGGACTGGACTGGGTTGGGATGCATTCTCAATGTTCCATTCCTTTATAAGGTTATAAGCTTCCCTTATAGTCATATATGTGTTTATGAATTTGTTTCTCTAGTCTGCCCAGACTAACATAACCTCTGTCCCCAAATTTGGAAGACAGCTACCTGGCACCTGACTGAAAAAGATTCATATTTTTGGCCATTCCAAAGAAAGATGAACCAACAAAATGTACAAATTTTCAAAGAATATCATCATGATATGCAAGTAAAATTTTGCTGAAAAATCAATCAACAGCTGTTTCTGCAGACAGGGTCCTTGTATAAATTCAAGCTGGAATCAGAAGATGACATTGAATAAGGGATATTATTGCTGATGTCAGGCTGATATTCACTTAAATCAGAGGATACCAGAAAAAATGTTGACTTATGCATTACGGACTTGTTCAATTTATTCAATTGTGTGGATTACAAAAAAAGTGTGGCATTGAGAAGAATAGGAATTCCAGAACACTTTGCTGCACTCATGCAGAACTGATGCATAAACCAAGAGGTAATTGTTTGAACAGAACAAGGTCCAGAACAAGAGAAAATAGCATGGTTTAAAATCAGGAAAAGTATATGTCACTTTGAGGACTAAGATGTGTCTGGTCCAAGACATTATATTTTCAATCACTTCATATGCACATGAATAAGGAAGACTGGCTAAAGAAGAATCAATGCATTTGAATTATGTTGCGGCCAAGAATATTGAAAGTACTATGAACTGCCAAAAGGGTAAACAAATCTGTCTTGGAAGAAGTACAGCCAGAATGCTCCTTAGAACCAACAATGGAAAGACTTCATCTCATGTACTTTGGACATGTTATCAGGAAAGACTAGTTCTTGTCAATGGACATATTTGTAAAATAGACTCACTGCTGTCCAGTCAATTCTGATTATATGTAGTGACCCTTTAGGACAGGGTAAAACTTCCCTGTGAGTTTACATGATGGTAAATGCTATAGACGTAGAAAGCAAGTTCTAGTGCTTTCCAACTGCTTCAGGATCACAGTCCCAAGTCTAACCACTATGCTACTAGGTCCCCTTGATAAAGTAGAGGGTTCTCAGAGAGAGGAGGGCCTTCGGCAAGATGGATTGGCACACTGGCAATAACAACATCTTCCAAATCTTTTAGAGAAACAGAAGTTTTCATCTCAAAATACATGAATATCAAGTCAAAACATCTTCAAGGTTGATAGCCAAAGAAGATTGTGTCCAAGAGAAATCTAATCCAGGACTCAGGATTCATGAGTTTTATAATTGGTTTTCTCAAGAACATCAGTTATAACTTAAGGGTCTGAAAAAGGCATAACTCTTTGTTCACAAGAATATTTTTCTTTCCAGCCATATTTGTGGTTGTGTTAGTCCAGGTAGATTAGAGTAACAAATTTCATAGACATGCATATGGATATAAGGAATGGGTTTATATTCAAGAGGAGCAGGACATTAAGAAAACATCCCAGCCCAGTCCAGCTCAATGTCACAAGTTCAATATTAACCCATATGCCCGAAATCAGTCCACAAAGTCTCCTTCCGACTCATGAAGTCACAGGTCAGTGGGTGCAGAGTCCCGGCACTGACAGGGGTCTCCCCATGGCTCCTTGCTTCCAGAGCTCAGGGTCCATCAACAGCATCCCATGGTGGCAGAAGCAGCGCATCGCTAGCAGAGGCCTCCACGTGGCTGCCCCAAGCTCAGAGGTCCAGCTCCATCAGGGCAAAGCCATGTGGTCTCTCCGCTGGCTACTCCAGCCTCCTGGATATGACCATCCTGTGTTGTGTGTGATTAATCGTCTCTGAGACTAACTCTCAACAACTGGGGAGATAGCTTCTCACCTTTACCAGGGAAATATCGCAAGATTTCCCAGAAGTCTCAGGAGAAAACCATGCCCACATAGAGGCCTCATTGGTTACTCAATGGCTATCTCCAGATTAACAGGCTAGACTCCACCCCTACATTTCAATCATAAAATTAACATAAGCACATGAGTGCCGCAGTGGTATAGCGGTTATGCATTGGGCTCTGATCTGTAAGGTCAGCAGGTCAAAACCATCAGTAGGTCCATGAGAAAAATAGTAGGCTTTCTACTCAAGCAAACAGAAACTCAGACAACCACAGGGTCACCATGAGTCAGCATTGTCCATGGGAGTGAGGAAGTGAGAAAGTGAGTGAATTAAAATTGGAGAAGGCCTGGTGGCATCTGGGTGACACCTTAGGAAGTTAACCACAAGTTCAGTAGTTTAATGCCACTAAGCACTCCTCTGGAGAAAGATGCAGCATTCTGCATCTATAAAAATAGACAGGCTGGAAATTCCACAGGAGCGTTCTACTTTTCACTGTAGAGTCACAATCAACTCAATGAGTATGTTTGGTATTGGTCAAGTCTCCTATTTCCTTATTTTCTGCACTGGAATCTTTACTGGAATGCTAACGTGTAGGAGCTTTAGTTTGTTCTCAAACTAAGACAATTCTAAGCAGGTAGCCCAATAATTCAAAGTTATTTTGGTACTATTCCGAGAGGAATTTTATCACTTTGTAGTGCATTTCATAAGTAAAAGACCTCACAGAATGAGAACAAGAGTGTCTGATGTTTTTGTACATCTATAAAACTACTTGAATATGCAGTGGGTATAGGAGGAATCTGGACTTTGATTTCTTATTATATTATATGCAGCACAAGGCTTTTCCCTCCCATGGCGATTTTCTCAAGGGCTCACTATGGGGAAAATCAATTGGTGCACTAATTGGCTTGAATCTGGCCAGAAAATACTGCTGAATTTTATTCTTTTTGTTTGTTTGTTTGTTTTTGGGGGGGCATCACTGCCCTCTGGTGGTGGGAGTAGGAGAGCCCACCCTTTGCTCCATGGAGCTGGAATTAAATCTCCATCTCAGTGGGCCGCAGTCCCGCGTACAACCACTACACCACCGGGGCTCAGCCCCCTGAATTTTATTCTTAAAGACAACAGCAGCAAAGAAACTACAAAGACACCCCCCAAGAAAACAAACAAACAAACAAACACAGTACCATCAAGTTGGATCTAACTCATAGCAACTATATGTAGTTTTTATGAAACCGTCCATTATTACAGGAGTAGACTGCCTTATGTCTCTACCTTGGAGCAACTAGAAGGTTCAGAGAGTTGAACTTGCAGTTAGGAGACCTAAACATAACTCAGTATGGTACATAAATACACTAGTACCTATTTTTCATAAACTAGATGCCTCCATGTAAGGAAGTTAAAATTTTAGAAATAAGAGAGTAGTTCTCTTCTGTTGGATGAAGTCGCTATGAGTCCCAATGCAACACGTTCCATGGCACTGAGGTCTTAAAGTAGCATGGGGAGGGGCAACCTCCTCTTCAAGGACTTGCTTGGCTGAGCCCTGGTGGACAATTTGGATCCTAAGCCAGCCTTGAAGTGCTGCCAGTCTGTGATAGTGTGTACTCTTGTCACCGCTATCCTGTTGAGAACATTTCTGTCTTCCCCAAGCAGATTTCCACAGGAGCTCCAGGGGTGTCCTGGGCTGGCTTATCATGCTGCTAACCACCAGGACAAAGGTTTAAACCCACCTGCGACCCTGTGGATGAAAGATTAGACATTCTGCTCCCATTCGCATTGACAAGTTCGGAAACCCACACGGGCAGTTCGCCCCTGTCCTGACTGCGTTGGCAAGGGTCACAAGCACCCAGGTGGCAGGTGCTTCTATTCCTCTGCTTTAAGAAGCTTCCTCTGGCCATTCCTACCGCCCTGCCCTGACTCAGGCAACCTCTTCCAATCACTCGTGTATCACCTCAGACCGGTTTCTGCTGGACATTTCACACACACGTTGCTGCGGTTAACTTCCCTGCCTCAATCCTGACCCCTTGACACAGAGCAGAGTCCTGCCTGGCCCTGCACCAGCCCGACCCAGCCTCCTGTACTTGTGCCCTCATGGCGGCCACGGGGTTGATCCAGCTCTTAAGGAGCTTCATTTCCCTTGATGTCCTTCTCCAAGGGACTGGCCTCTCTGGAGGAGACAAACAGAACCTAGGATGAGCTCTGTGTCCCCCAAATGTTGGGAGTTTTGTCTAGTCCACTTGTTCAGCGTTTCTAGTAAGCACTGTCTCCCTGGTGGGGGTAGGAGGGAAGGCAAGCTATTGGAAGCTTGGTGAGCAACTTTAGTTGTTGAATACAAAATTGATGACTTGAAAGGTAAATGCTACCTAATTCACAATACAATATATAGACATCTATCTAAAATTAAAAATTTTTTTAGAAATATGTTGAATTGAATTTTAGAGAACACATTTGGAGTGTTTTCTTTTTACCACTTACGTACCTACTGTATATTCTTTTCTTTTTAAAATCACTCTATTGGGGGCTTGTACAACTTTCTAATCACAATCCACCCATACATACATCCCCACAGGGAAGGGTCATATGTAGATCATTGTGATCAGTATTGCCTTTCCACCCCATCTTCCGCTTACCCCCTGGTAATGCTACTCTCATTATTGGTCCTGAGGGGTATACCTGTCCCAGATTCCCTGTGTTTTCAGTTCTTATCTGTACCAGTGCACTTTCTCTGGTCTATCCAAATTTGTAAGATAGAATTGGGTTCATAATACTGGGAGAGAGAAAGCCTTGAAGAACTAGAACTACGGGTCCCCAGTCTATACTCCCCCTCATTTAGAATGGTGAAATTTTAGTTTTTTGATCCCTGATACCTGATCCCTTAGACACCTCGTGGTCAGAGAGACTGGTGTGCTTCTTCCATGTGGGCTTTGTTGCTTCTGAGCTAGATGGCCACTTATTTACTTCAAGTCTTTAAGACCCAGATGCTGTATATTTTGATAGCTGGACACCGTCAGTTTTTTTTCCACCATATTTGCATATGCATCTACTTCATCTTCTTCAGTGATTGTGCATGGAAGGTGAGCATCATGGAATGCCAGTTTAATAGAACAAAGTTCTAGTATTGATGGTGTACTGGAGTCAATGCCCAATGTCCATCTGCTACCTAAATACTAGGCCTATAAATATATGCATATAGATCTATTTCCCTACCATCATAAAATATATTTACATATGTGCATGTCTGTACTTATATGTCTATAAATGTCTATTTTCTCCTAGTTCTTTCCCCTGTTTCCTCTTGTCCCACTATCATGCTCAGCCTTCATTAGGATTTCATTATTTCCTTTTGATTACATTGCCATTGATCAAACCTTACCAGGCCTCCTACACCCTTCTCATAATTGATTTTGGATCACTTGTTTTTAACCTTGTCCCTAGGTTTATTAACCCCTACTGCCTTCCTCCAGCCCCACCCCCACCCCCATATCCCCCTGGAGTATTGGTCCTGTGACTTTCTCCTCCCGACTATTTCTCCCACCTATATTATCTAGATAGACCTGCAGAGATAATAGTAGGCATAAAAAACAAGACAGAACAAAACAAAGGAAAAGAAAACCAACCAACAGAAACAAACCAATGACAGAAAAAGAGAAAAGCCTACAACAAATTTACAGTCTTTTTTTTTTTTTTTATCTTTAGAAGTGTTTTCTAGTCGATGGGATGCCATGGCCTGGCCCCCAAGTCTAATTTTGGTGTTCTTTCCCAAATTCCTTACTTTGTTTCCCTTGCTGTTCTGCTGCATGCCCTTAGTGTTTTCTTTCACTGGGTTGGGGTCAGATCAGGCACGATTTCTGAATTCTCTCTCTAGTGTTGTCCCCCAAGTGTACATTTTTATAAAAAGTATTTAAACTAGATTTTATTCACTTTTACTGAAGAGGAAGTGAATGCCTGCCTCACGAGAACTTAAAGATTGATACAGTAAGTAAAACAAAATTAAGTAGCAATGTATCATTTTATTAGGTTTGTTAATAATAGAATATGTGAAGGCATTTTAAATTTATTCATAAAATGTACCTTACTTTATAATTTTCAGCTGCACACTGGTCTTTAATATCAACTTAGATGAACTGTTTAAACTGTATACCACACAAAACATTTTTGGTAAAGTTGTACTTTCTGTATAAATAACTTTTTCTTATATTTTTTTAAAAACCTGAAAGATCTTGGAATGGCATTTCTTTCCAAAAGAGTAGCCATATTTGAATTTGCTTAGCAGCTTGCTGAGAGAGTGCAAAGCTAACAAGAATCAAAACAGACTCTTTACATAGTTTGTTTGGGTCTAGAAGAAATCTGTCCATGAGCTTTTGTGAAGGGGCCAACATGTCAGCATATGCCTGCCTACAAGTGAGTTTATCTTTCAATTGATTTAGACCATTCTGGGGAATCAAGATGATGCAAGAATGTGGCGCAAAACCAAGCTCCTTCGCTTTTCATTGAGAGAGGTGATAGAAATCACCCTTATCCAGTAGATCACTTGCCTGGAAATAATAGCGTCACAAACTACATTAAAATTCCTATTAGACTTATTTTTTTCATCCTTTAAGATGTTATTAACATATGGTATAACTTTTTTTTGCAGCAGTAATGGTTGCCAATGGTAAAGAGATGGGATAAATCTATAGTTCTGCTGCCTTGAGGTTTACATACAATTTGCGGAACATATGTTCTAGTTGTGGAGTCCGGGAAAAAAAAAAAGGGTGTTGGACTCCCAGAAATGCTTAAAACTGACCTGCAAAGATCATGGGCATACTTTTGAGGTGTTTTCACAAATAGCTCTCAATTCTAAGTATTTTTTGAAAGCTTGTCTCCTCTTCCATTTTACTATTTCTTTGAATTCTATTAGTACCACAAATGAAGCAGAGCTGAAAATTGAAACTAACCTACGATTAAGCAGCTGCTTTGGGACACCCAAGACTTCTCTTTCTTGGAACTGTTTGCATGAAGAAAAGATGAACTGGGAGCAATCTTCCGCCAGGGACAGAGAAAGGCGTTAAAGAGCACCTGATAGCAGGTCCCCATATCAATTCTATGACGATGTAGTGATTTCAATGGGGAAGGAAACTCCTAATCTCTGCACAGAACACAGGATAACTGAAACACAAACCACAGTGGTCACTTGGGCACTGAAAGAGGCGTTGTGTCGCACTGAGAGAGCTGAAAGAAAGCGGCTTTGGGAAGTTCTTCCAGAGTCACAGAGACACAGTACATTCTTGAGAACTGTGATGGCAACTGTCAGACAGGTACAACTGATGGCTGGCTCAGAAGGGCCTCTCCCATGGTGACCTGTTTTCATATGGAAATGTATCAGCATTGCTAGCATCCACAGAAACACTGTTGGTCCAGGTGAATAGAAAGAGGACTGGGGATTTTATAGAGCCAGTAAAGGCATGTCAAAATAGTGCAGTATTGGTATACAAGCTAGTGTGGTCTTACTCCAGCCCACAGGCTAGTGCAATCTGGGAATACATGGTAAAACATAAGATCGACAAACAGAATTTAAGAACATAATAAGCCCAAAGGGTACACATCGATATAGGTTATCAGTTATAGTAGATGCCCATATTCAAAAGGTAAGTGACATAAATATGATTTTAAAAGCATGTGTGTAAGGGTGGGGGACTTGGGGACATTTCAGGGTCTAACAACTTTTTACGTGCTTGTTTGGTTACGTATCTCTTGAATGGGAAATTCACCCTCTGAATAAAGTTTATCTTTTAAATCCCTGAACTTTATTTCTGAATTTAAAATTTCCTTCTTGTCTAAGGGTGTACTTTCTGCTGTATATTTCTTGCATTTCTCAGTTACATAATGGAATCCATTTTGGAAAAGGAAAGTTAATGAGAAATTATCTAATTCCACCATTGTCTAAGGAAGCAAATTTCTCCTGGGCCCATCACAGTGATGATGTTTCCTATCCTTTTCTCTTGCTTCTTTTTTTCCAAGCATGGTGCCTGGTGATCAAGATCAAGGAAACTGATGAATACAGGACTAGAGGAGGGATATAGGGAAGAAGCTAGAAAAGGGTTGTTGCCTTATGGGGTTTGCAGTCAATATCACAAAACAAAATATGTATGCATTATTGAATAGAAAATCACTCTGCTGTGTAAACTATCACACAAATTGCAATTAGAAAGTAAAAGAAAAAATTTAAGCCAATTAGAATGTCTATGGGTATGACCTCTATGATCCCTTCTGTTTAGCACTTAGAAACTCCTGACTGTGTGCCATGTTCTGTGCATATTGATGAGCCTCCTCCCGCTTCATGATCTCTGAGTCACATTGGCTAGCATATTTGTCTGGGGTGAGTCTTACTAATGTTCTTGTCTTTCTCATTCTCAGGTAAGTAGATGTTTGTACTGAACTTGGGAGGTTAAAATTAAAAAAAAAATAATGTCTTCACAATTTCCGGAAGTTTAATGTCACTTGTGAATGATTATGAAGAAATTTACATAGGACTAATTGGAAAGATAGTGTTTAGGAAAAACAAAATCTTCTAATTCAGTGGTGAGAAGTCCAAAATGTTATGCCAAAATCAGTACAATGCCATTGTAAAATGCGCTGAACCTTCATTAAGGAGAAAGAGCATTATGAATAAAGAGACGAAGAAAGATTTCAAAGAAAAGGAGTCTTTATATAAGGACCCAGTAAAATGATTCATTAAAAGGTTAAAAGGGGGGGGGGGAGAAGGAGGAGCTTATACCAAGGGTTCAAGTGGAAAATGTTTGGAAATGAATGTGGCAACATGTGTGCAAACGTGCTTGATTCAGATCATGTATCAATTGTTATAATAGTTGTCAGAGCCCCCAATAAAATTATTTTTAAAAAAAAGAAAGAAAAAGAGTCTTTAAGGGTGGGCAAAACAGTATCAGCAGGGATGCTAGGGATTTAGACATCAGTGACAACATCATTGATCATGTCTGGAGAATACTAAAGAGTCATTCTGGCTGAAACAAAAGGTGTGCATGTGAGCGGGGAGGTGTAAAAGATACCAGTGGAAAACCAAGGTGCAGTCATCTGCTGAAAGATGTTCAAGGTTCTACGAGTGAGTTTACACTTAATCTTTGAGACTTGGCCTTCTCTCAGCCTTTTACTTATTTGCCTCCCAGAATCAGCTTCAGGTCCTGTTTGCTCTCCCCATCCATCTGCCTCGTGGTGAAAGGACGCATACATCTGTTCTGAGTCTCTTGTCACTTTCTCCATGAGGCAGATGGTCTGCTTCTGTTTCCACAGTTTGCCAGAACCCCCTGAGTTTGTCATCCTCTGTCCCTTTGGATTTATTGCCAGTGCAGCAACAGATACCGTGTGGCTCATGAGTCTAAGGAATAAGTTTCAGTAGCTGAATTCACTGAGGAGTCATTCCAGCACATTAACTACTGTCCTTTTCAATCAGTAGCTTCTTCAGATCTAAAATGGACTGGTTAAAGAGAAGGTCAACCCAATTTAGCTTGGGATAAGGCAAATTAGTTTCATTGATTCTATTTGTATTTTCATTATTTTGTTTTTTCCCCCAAATGGTTTCATTGTAGAGGAATGAAGAGACAAAGAAATTAAGGATAGTCCACCTTTGCAATATTACCTTGTTACCTTGTTTCATTCTCACATACATATTTAAATAAAACATGATTACCATTAGACCCACATGCTTCTATCCCACCTCTCCAACGCAGAATAAGAGATTCCCTTCTTCCTATGACTCACTTAGAGCCAGAATTTCTTTCTTCCGGCAACACTTTTAACTCTAACCAGACCTCTCTTGTATCAATAGGACATCTTCATAAGACTAGCTTGGCCACATGTTCATTGTGTTGAACCAGACATAGCATCTTCTAGTGATCCACAACAACAAATCGCTTGAGTCAAATCAACCATGAAAGTATAAAGCAAAAGTCACCAGCCAGAGGAAGCAATCAAAAACTTGCTGTTAGGTGCCACTGACTCAGTGCCAACTCATAATGACCCTTCACGCACAGAATGAGACGCTGATGTTCTCTGTGATCCTCACAACTGTTCTAAGTTTGAGCCCGTGATTGCAGCCACTCTATCAATCCACCTCATCTAGGGCTGCCTTCTTTTTGACTGCCCCTTCTCTTTACCAAGCATGATGCTCTTTTCCAGGGACTGATCCCTCCCCATGACATTCCCAAAGTACAGGAGGCATAGTTTCACCATCCTTCCTTGTAAGGAACACTATGGCTGTATTTGTTTCAAGGGAGATTCGCTTGTCCTCTTGACAGACCATGGCACTATCAATAGTGCCAGAATTCAAATGCATCCACTCTTCTTCAGTGTTCCTTTCCCAATGCATTGTTTAAGTCAGGTACACTTTAGTCCTAATAGAACATCGTTGCTTTCAACACTTTAAAAAGTTCTTGCTCAGCACTATGCTAAGTGTCATTTGAACTCTTGACTGCGGATTCCAAAAGCATTGATTGTGGATTGAACTAAGCTGCAATTCATTATCTATTTTTTAAAAAGCAAAATTTCATAGACATGTGAAGTCAATGGCACTGCTTCAGGTAACAGAATACTGGAGCTCATAATAAATACTAATATTGGATTTTCTCCTATTGGCTGCTAATTCAAGGTCAGCAGGTTGAAACTACCAGCTGGACCTTGGGAGAAAGATGCCCTTTTCAACTCCTTTAGGAGTCATAGTTTAGAAAACTCACTGAGACAGTTCTACTCACTCCTGCAGCATAACATGAGTCAGAAGTGACTCAATAGCAGTGTCTGTGTTTAGATAATTCATCACCTGGCCTGACCTAAAATGTCAACCTCTTACTCTGTATTGTGATGTCTAGAGTTACTAAAAATCACCTCTAGAGGATGTAGCTATATGTGATCTGGTAGACATTTAGCTATCACGGATTTGACTGGACAGATTTCTTTAAAAGTGAAATCAAATTTTTGCTTCTATCCATATGCTAATGTCAAGATTTATATTTAAGATTTGTGCACAAGGGGTATACCTACTAGTTTCAGATTATTTTGCTCTTTGACCTTATCTTCATTAATGTGCTAATATGAAAAATGGTTCTAGGAAAGACTAGAGACAAAGATGAGGAATAAATGGCTATCAAAAAAAAATTCTGTGATCACTTAAGCTGAAAATATTTTTGGGAAAAGATAACCTTTTTTTTAAAGTTTATAGTCTTTTCTCAGAGTTCAATAAAATATTCACCAGTTTCTTCTGAAGGTTTTGAGATTTTTGCTTTAAACATATTAGTAAGAACATGCACTCTTCTAAAATATTATAATACTATTTTTAATAAAAGGTTTTTTCTTGATGATATTTTAAAAGTAGATCTAAAATTTGACCTAGAACCCTGACAGCACACCTTTAGCAAACTTACTTGTCAGATATGATCTTCATCTTGTTTCACATGTAGTAGTAGGATCTGGCTTTATCCATTTGAAAAGGTTTTGTGTGGAATATATGCTGACTTACAATTCAAATGGACTTGGCAGATGAGACTCAAAGCCATGACATGGTCCTTCATTTATGGTTTTCATACATACTTTAAAAAGGAATCATGTATAGAATAGACATATATGTACTCACATTTTTTCCTTTGGATTATTTCATCCATGGTCAAAAGAAGTTTAACAACATACAGATCCTCAGCCTTAGTATCACTTATCTATCTTGATTCTCCTGAAGAGATATGAGAACTAAAAGTGTAAAGAATACTAATGAAAAAAACATAGCTTCAGAAAACAGAACCAACAAATGTAAGCCTAAAATTATGCAAGTAACCATCATACTTAAGCAAGAACATATCATTGGTGAGCATTAGGATCTTCAATTCAAACCCAGCAGCCATTCTGTAGAAGAAAGACATGGCCATCTCCTTCTAGAAAGACAATGTAGGGAAAATACAACCCAGAGGCTGAATGAACTCCTGAAGCGATTGCTCTGGTGTCATCTTTAAACCTTAAACCTAAAGCCATATAAAGTCTTCTTAAATCCAAACAGTGATTTAACTTAACTTATGGTGGGTTTGGAGAGGGGGGATGTGTTGAGAGTCTTCCCTAAACATTATATTCTCTCAGGAACAGTCAATATAGGATCAATTTGACAGCAGCAATTTGAAAGACAGGATATTTGGAGAGGAGAGCAGTTTGCTTACCTCAATGGCTAGGAACAACTCAGAAAAAGGAGATGATCAATAATAACTATACCATTCAAATAATGCAATCGATGTTTCTGAAACAAACAGGAGTAATTAAAAATTTTGGTATCACTACCAAAATTCCAGTTCACATGTTCAACGGCTTATCCCAAGCCAGCCTGTTTTACTGTTTCTGTTATCAATAGATAACTGCAGACAAGTTCTCTCAGGAATATTGTTGTCTTCATCTTATTTGAGCACTTTTTAAAAATTCTATAAAAGCAAAACTTCTGAGGGGCTCTACGGGGTCAGCTAAGCTAAGGCTGAGAGGTCAGCTGAGAAAGTTCTATTTACTCTTTGGGGGATCCCCAAAAGGATTATCATGATAGATTTTCTCACAGGACACAAGACAATCACAGTGACTTAGTAGGAAAAAAAATTATATTGGTGAGTAAAAGGCTAGAAAAGTTGCACTGATGAGTTTTTTTTTTTCCATCACAACAATTTACCCACTCATTATCCAAGGATAGCAAAGCGATTCTGTGAGCATTTCATTGGGAAACCTTTCCTCATATACCTAACAGCCCGATCTTGCCACTTTAGACATTTTTTCTTTTGCTCCCAAACTCCAAAGATCATTTTAAAGTACTACTCATCAGTCCCTCTGGGATGCTAAATGCTACTATTTTAATGAACCCCCCAAAAAAATCAAAGAAGAGCTAGAGAGATGTAGGCATTTTCTTCAGAAGTGGACAGGCCTAGATGGAGACTATGTTTAGAAACACTAACTCCACGTTTTTATATTTTTATTTAATAAAGATTACTATGAAATTTTAGTGGTAATGTAAAACTGTTTTTCTTTCTACCAGTTTTATTGACATATAATTCAATTACTTTATAGTTCAATGGTTTAAACAGATTAAAACATTGCACAATCATCACCATAATCAATTTTAGAACATTTTCTTCATTCTTGTACTCATTGTTATTAGCCCTTCACTCCCCTCCACTAATATCCCCTGTCATAACCCTAAGAAATTATTAATCTAGTTACTGTGTCTATTAACTATAAATAAAGTAACACAAAGAGAAAACAAACAGGACAATAATAGCATAATAAAAGTCTCTTTTCAAAAGAAATAAAAAATAATAAAGACTAGAACAAATTTAAAATTAGTCAAAAGGAAAAACAAATGATAAGATGTTAAATTTTGACCTAACTATATCTGCATTAATTCACTTCCCAAGGTCCTGAGTGATATTTTTAAATTGCCTATGATTGAGCAACCACAAAAACAAGAGGCTTATAGCAAAGTTCAGCAATTTCCAAATCCCTGAATCTTGGGGTAATAGTCTTTTCTTCTTATAATAGGGTGTTGTAGTTTTAAGTCCAAAGGAGTACATAAGTTCCTTCAAACTGCACCAAGGGTGTTTAAGGTAAAGTCCAGTTCACTTATTGGGTTTTCCAAAAACAGATATATCTGATATGGCCTATGTGTAGCAATACTTTTAGATCTGCCCTCGCATATAGAGAAACTATCAAATCGGTGTGCATTTTCTCTGTATATCCTCACAACGATAAAGGTAATTGCATGTTTGAAAGTGGGGAAAGTCTTCTCTGATGCTAGGCTCCCTATAAGTTCAAATCCATCCAATGGCAAAAGGTGCATTTGTGTGTGTGTATGTGTGTGTGTGATGTTGAGCTTTGAATGGAAATAGTAGTCACCTTGTGAGCTCCTTAACTAAATAAAATTTTTTGGTGATCCCCAAATATGGCAGCATGCTTCCAGAAATATTTCTAATGTGTTCATAATTCTAGATAGTAACTTTATCAGTGTCTAGTTGTCAGGCATCAAAGAACTAAAATTATATCATTATAAATGAGGGGGAGTACAGATTGGAGAGCCAAAGTCCATCAATAGGGGAAGCAACTTCCTCTTACAGAGGGGTTGCAGGGAGGAGATGAGCTAATTAGGGTGCAATGTAGTAAAGATGAAACATGTAACTTTCCTCTAGTTTTCAAATGCTTTCTCCCACCCAATATCATGATCCCAATTCTACCAGACAAATCCAGCTAGACCAGGGGATGTACAATAGGGTTGAAACATGGGGAATTTAGGATAGATAATCCCTCAGGATTAGTGGGGGCAATGGTGATACTGGGAGGGTGGAGGGAGGGTGGAATAGAAAGGGGGAACCAATTTCAGGGATCTACATATAACCTCCTCTGGGATATGGACAACAGGGAAATGACTGAAGGGACACATTGTATAGTATACAATATGAAAGATTAATAACAATTTGTAAACCTTTATTAAGGGTTCATGGGGGAGAGGGGTAGGAAGGGAAATATAGGAAGCTGATACTGGGGCCCTACGTGGAGGGAGGATGTTTTGAGAGCGAGGGATGATGGCAACAAGTATGCAAACGTGACCTGCATGCAATTGATGTATGTGTGGGTCATGATGGGAGTTGTATGATCCCCCAATAAAATGATTCATAAACAAAAAAACTCTCAGAAAAAGCTAATTTTTCAAGCAGAATGTTTGAGAGGAGGACCCTAGTATTATTTTGAAGTTTTGTTTATTTTCTTGTGAGAATAGAAAGAGAGTTGTTAAGCTGGTTTGATATAGTGTGACCTTAGCAAAGAAAAACATCTATGTCGAAGAGTAAGCTGAGGTTAACACTACTAGCCACAGATAGGTGCTCTCAATTTCATCTTAAAATATACTCATTCAAGATCTATCTGAAATAAAGAAGGCTTGGGTTCCTGGGCCCCTGAAGTCTGCTTAGGTTATATGCTGTACCTTCACAGTGACTTGTACTCCATTTCATCTTATCCCTGGAAAAATGATTACTGGCACCAGACAATGAGAGTCATGGATTGCAGCCATCAAGAAACAAATCTATCAGGGAGAACTTGGCCTTGCTCTTGTCACTGTATGATTTTAGAAATAAACAGCTGATTTGATGTTCTAATGAAAAAAATCTGTAAGTTTTAATTATACTGTGAAGGAAAAAATCCATTTGCAAGTGAATTCAGTTACAACTCATTTGCGATTAAGATTTGGTATTTAATATTGATGGGATTTGTATTGTTTTCTTATTGCTGCCTACGGAGAATTCACTATGAACAATATATTGAACACAAGATACATAAATATCCATTGTTTATTTCTTCTATAAATACTATCTTGGATTTATATTCTAAGCACCAAAGAATTATTTAAGAATGTTTCATATAAATACATTAGTATGCATAAACTAAGAACCCAGAGTTCCTCATCAATGTGACTCTGTAAGAAGATATTACACATATGGCAATTACTTCATGATCTACTGGATTATCTTTAGATAATAAGATCCATGGTGACATTTACTAACTTACTCACTGCCATCTAATCATTTTGATTCATATCAACCCTATAGGACAGGGTACAACAGTCTTTGTGGGTTTCCAAGGCTGTAACATTTTACAAGAGTGGGAAGGCCTCATATTTCTTCTATGGGTCAGCTGGTGATATATGAAACAGATATAGAGATAATATGAAACAATTGTAACAATCTTTGAACTGCTGATCTTTCAGTTAAAAGCCCAATGTGTAACCCACTATGCCATCAAGGATCCTTAATTCCACCCCAGGAGGACAGTTTCATTTGTCCATACTGTTCTTCTCTCCCCTTTCCTCTCGTAGTTAGACAGTCAATGGATTGCAATTGGTGGCTAATCTGAAGGTTGACCGTTCAAATCCACTGAGCAGCACTGTGAAAGCAAGATCCAAGGGTCTCCTTCCATTAAGACTACAGTCAAGAATAACACCATAGAGTGGTTCTACTCTATACCACATGGGGTGGCCAAATGTTGAAATCTACTTAATGAAGTCAAATCCACTAGAAGCAATCCTAATGAAATTCTCAAACTCCCACATGTCAAAACATGTGCAGAAAGAGACATGGCCTATAGAAAATTAAATTTGGGACAGGGTGTTTGATTTAATAGCTATGCAGCTCTTTGTCCAACATCGAACTTTATTGAAGTCAAAAAAAGATTATGATATCAAATGGACTTTCGTCCACTTGAAGCTAATGACTTCACAGGATGGGGGAACCCTCCTTTTACTATAGAAATCTATGAGAGATAATATGAAACAATTGTAACAATCTTTTTTTTAATGACACCCCTCCCCCATGATGCGGTGGAACAAAGAAAAGTCTCTACGTTGAAGGGAAGTAGCAGCAGGCAATATATGACAACACATCGTACCTTTAAGTGATAAAAGCATATAAGTTAAAATGATCACATAGGTTTAAAAATCTCTCTATGGAGCTATGATAAACATCTAAATATAGAACAATCGTTCATACTATCAATAGTATTGATAATTCAAGTTTTCTCTTCGTATTTTGAAAATTTTCAGTTTATATAATAGGCATGCATTTTCTTTTGAACAGGGAAAATTCACATTGTTTTTGTAATCATAAATGAGAATTAATTGTCTCTTCTGTGAAAATAGATTTTTTTTCTCCACCCTGAGGGGGGAAAATGATTTTCAGGTGCTCATTTATTATAATTAATTTCTTTGAAAAGCTTAACAACAATGAAAATGAGAAAGAAAGAATTAGGCTAATTAAGATTTTGCTCCATGAAAGTTGGAGCCCTATTTATTACGTTACCTCTGTCCAAAAGCAGTGTGTTTTTCTGGCCCAGGATCACTTTGTAGGAGCTCTTTCATTCCTATCAAATGTCCTCAGTCAACCCCTCGTGCCAACGATTCAACTAAGAAATGGCCTTCCCTCCTTCTCTTCTCAGCAATATCTACACTTAGCTTTCAAATCTTATCAATTATTCTTGGGGAAAACTTTCCCATCATATTTTGGCATTTATGAATCTAAATTTTACTGGAGGTCCAAGATGGAACTTGCTTGCTCAAAGTACAGTTATTTTCCAAGGCTGGTAAAGTGTATTTTCCTTATATCAGTAGAGTTATAGGAGACAAGTGGGTTTTGTGTGACTTTCTTAGATCAGAAATGGTAACTTTGTTCTCAGGAGATGCATGATGATGTGGAGGGGGATAGATTATGCCATAAAGCAACAACAAAACCCTGAGAACAGCATGCAGGAACCCAGAAAAAAGTAGATAGAAATTGACACAAAAGTGTCCATAAAGGGAATAGTGATCAAGATGAGTGGTCATCTAATTGATTCCAACTTCTTGAGACCCTGTGAGTGTCCATGGAGAACTCTGCTCCATTAGATTTTCTTTCTTTTTTAAAATAATCATTTTATTGGGGGATTCTTACAGCTCTTATAACATTCCATATATCAATTGTATCAAGCATATTTGTACATATATTGCCATCATCATTTCCAAAACATTTTCTACTTGAGCCATTGGTATAAGATCCTCTTTCCCCCTTCCCTGCTATATCTTTGATCAATTGTGTATTATTACTATCATTTTGAATCTTACACTGTCCATTGTCTCCCTTCACCCATTTTTCTGTTCTTTGTCCCCTTTGGGTTAAGGGGTGGCTATATATCCAATCTTGTGATGGGTTACCCTTTTCTCCCCCTTCTCCCTTTCTGACCACCCAACCTACCCTTATGATATCATGACTCCCATTACTATTCCTGAAGGGTTTATCTTACCAGAATTCCATGTGTCGAGAGCGCTTATCTTTACAATAAACACTTATCTTTATAATAAGCAATGTGTGTTCTCTGGTTTAGCCAGGATTGTAAGTTACAACTGAGTCATAGCAGTGTGTGGGAGAAAGTATTTAGGAGGTAGAAGAGTGAGGTGAGATTTGTCGGTGCTAAACTACACCTTGGTTGAATCATCCCTTCCTTTTATCTCTTCTGTGGGGGGATATCCAATTATCTATAGATGGACTTTGGGTCTCCATTCCAACTTCCCCTCTTTCACATTGATGTAGTTGTTTGTTTTGAATCTTTTGATACCTGATTCAATGGACACCTCATGATCACACAGGCTGGTGTGCTTCTTTCCTGTGGGTCTACTTGCTTTCTGCTAGAAGGCCACATTTTTCACTTCCAGCCTTTAAGACCTCAGATGCTTTACCTTTTAATAGCCAGGCACTGTGTTCTCTCTTCACTACATTTGCTTATGCACCCAGTTTTTCTTCAGAAATCACGTTGGGAAAGTGAGTTTAAAAAAGTGTCAGATTGTAAGAAAAAAGTGTTCCTGTGTTAGGGGAGGCCTTAAATAGCAGCCCAAAGTCCATCTGCTATCTTAGTACTTATACTATAAAAATATGTACATTGGCCTCTATATCTTTCATTATAATGTATTTACATGCCTATAGGCATAACTAGCTTTTGCCTCCTATTTATTTACTCTATTTCCTTAAACCTTCCTCCTATCCCACAATCATACTCACCCTCCATCCGACTGTCAGTATTTCCTCTCAGCTACATTGCTTTTGATCAACCACTCCCAGGATTGTAAGTCTTCCTCACCACCAATTTAAGGTCTTCTGTTTTTCCCTTATCTCTGAGTTTCCCTTATCTCCACTCTCTCGCCCTGTCGCCTCTGCTCCCATGTTCCCTTAAAACACAGGTCAGTCCTATAGTTTACTCCTCAGGATCTTCCTGCCTATCTTATATAGATAGACATATGGTAAGGGGGAAAATGAAAAACAAAACATAATAGAACAAACAAGAATGAGTATCATCTTGATCTTTGAGTTAACTTGACAAGCTCTTATTGGACGAGGTGATGATGGAGTCTTCCTCTAGCTTGATTGACATTTGCTTTTGGCATCATAAGAATCACACCATATCTGGTCACCAGTAGTGTCCTTGGAAAATAAGTCTGGGTCACTTTAGAGCTATCCTTTCAAAGCATGGCATGTTTCAACTAGATGCCTATTTTGCTGGTCAGTTATAAACCCAAGGCACAAATTTCACAGGGACCCTTCTAATCCAAATCTTCCAATAAAATTCCTTGAACTGAGCAAGCTCCAAGATAGTCCAGATAATTTCCCCATCTCCTCAACGGCTATCAGTCTTTGAGCACAAGTACATGCATTTCGTCAACATTTTCATCCTAGTGAGAAATTGGCAGATGTCCAGAATGAAGTTTCTCATCACTCAATATTTCACCTTTCATGAAATAATAAAACTGCTCATACACTTGAATTCTTTTTTCATACTGCTGTCCTTGTAAGCTGTGCTCAAAATCACAACAGTTTCTTCAGCATTTTTTCTGCAGAAGGTACAAAATTTCACAGCCACACTCTGTTTTCTTAAATTGGCCATCAGAAAACATGAGGTTGGAGTGCAACTGTTTTTTGTTGTTTAAATCATTTTATTGGGGCCTCTTATAGCTCTTATCAAAATACATACATACCTACAGAGTGTCAAGCACATTTTACATTTTTGCCATCTGCATTTTAAAAACATTTTCTTTCTACTTGACCTTGGTATAAGCTACTCAATTTTTCCCTCCCTTTCTCATGAACTGTTGATAACATATTTTTTTCTCATATCTAACACCGACCACTGTCTCCCTTCACAAACTTTTCTGTTGCACATCCCCCAAGGTGTGGGGTGGGGGTTGTTATACCCTGCTTTTACAAAATATTCACTATGACCAAAAAGAACCTTCCCAGGTGACACCACTGGGTACACTAAGTCAGAGTGAGTTGATGGATTCTGGTCTAGTGGGGAAAATGCAGACTGTGAAGGCGCCACCTTTGGTGTGGGGGAGTAGGTACTTCCCTGTATATGTTTCTAACAGGAAGTTTCCTATCTTTCTAACTGTTCTCCAAAGAAATCTGTATTCCTTTACTTATACCTAGTCATACCACTGTTTCCACATCCTCGGAGGATAGATTGTGTTCCTTGTCAATGCTCTTTGAGCTTGAAGAGCACAAGGAAACTGGAGGAGCAAGAAGATGGCCATCAGTCAGGTTGATGGGACAAGGTTTCCTAACGAGATGATTACAGGCGTTGTTACCCCCAAGGAATGAATCAGTGCCTTAACACGATAGAAAAAAATCCAAAGTTCCTTGATGTAGCTTTCCTAAAATTCTTCTTATCAATGCAATTTTCAATTCTATTAAAACCTCTTCATAATCATCCTGGATCCTTAGAGGGGAGAAATCACTACAGATAAACCCTTGGGAATCCCATGAAACAGTTGCCATAACCTATGTGGTAGCTAATGTCAATGTGGAGATGTATGGAAGTTTAGGACTCAAATCCAATCTGTCAATCAGGTCACAGCCTGATGATACCAGCTTGCGGTTGTAACCCTCTTATAAGCAAGGAAACTGGGAATGTTGCTTTCTCTCTCTCTCTGTTCCTCTACCTTCCTGTCAACTGGAACTCTGCTTGTCTCTAGGAGTGCCCTATGTGTCCCCAAATCCTGAGAGCTGTAAGCACCCTGCCACATTTCCATCCATCTTGGCTTCACGTGACTCTCCATCTACCAAAGTGGTGGTTGCTGTTCTACTCACTTTTCTGAATCACTGGCAGCGTGACAGCATGTCTGCAGCCACACTTATGGATTAGCATAGGGCTTGAGTCAGACTGGGCTGGAAGGTCTTCTTGATATATAATTGATTATTGATATAAAACTCTTATGCATTTATGGGTATCGCTGGATTTATTTCTCCAGACATCCCATCCTAACACGACCTTCTAAATTGACTCTGTATCTTGAAGTTAAGTGACCTAGAAGATCCTCTAGGACGCCACTGGTTTCTGTCTATTTGTCTGTGTTTTGGAAGACACCGAAAGGAGGTTTAGACAATCGTATTACTGAAAGAACTTATTTGTGACCATCCATGGATTGCAGAGACATGCTTAAGCACATTTATTTTGTTTGTAATAGTGACACATATGTAAATTGAAACCCTCGTAACAATACTTTTTTGATTTCACACTCCTGTCAGCTAAGATTCACAAACCAATCTTTATACTGAAATTGAAATGAATAAAATCATAGCCATTTATTTATTTGCTACTCATTTTATTTATTTATTTATTTATTTATTTGGGGGGGGGCATCATGGCCTCTGGTGGTCATGGGCGCTACCCAGTGCTTCTCCTAAGAGTCGCCGCTGGATTTGAACCATCAAGCCCGTGTGCCGCAGTCCCGCACTCAACCACTTACACCACCGGGGCTCAGCCCAGCTACTCATTTTAATTAAATCTATTACACATAGAACTTAGTGTTAAGATACTATAACAGAAGATTGTAGGAAAATAAGACGTAATTCTTGCCTTCAAGAAATTTAAATTTTAATGAACTAAAATGCATTTGATAAACATTTTGAATGATGATAATATTGGCCAAATCAGTCCCTTCAGTTTAAATATCCTCATCACTACTATTCTTTCCTCGCCCATGGCCTGAAGAAGCATATCCTTCTACCTCCACTCCGAGGGAAATACAAAGTTCCTCTAAAAAGTATAGGCTGTTCCTATAGAATTCCTACATGCTTCTGATACAATCCAGAGGAGCAGCTCAGAATTAGACAATCATAACTACCCACCTTTATGGAGCATTTACTATATGCCTTGCACTGCATGAAATCTGTTATGTTCACTTAACGAACGAGCTATTCCTAAACTCAGCACCTGGTTCTGTGAGAGAAAAGTTAGCTGGCAAAGGAGCAGTGTGAAAAGTATTAAAATCACCAACACATGACTTTGTAAGATGCTAATATGCAAGTCAATGCACGATTAGAAAGAAAGAAGAAATAAGGATTATCAGACTTTTACTTGCCTGCCCAAAACCTAGCAAGAAAAAATGTCCCTTGAACTGTGAATCTTTGATAGAAGAAAGTACTACATCATCTTTAGAGGACGATAATGAGCAGTGAGCAGGTGTTTGGCGTAGTCCAAAGGATCAACACCTGGGAGGCTAGCAAAAGGATGGAGCTTTGACTTTTAAGTCCATCCAGAGGCACATTGGGAGAAAAACCTGGAGATATACCTCAGAGAAAGCAATCGTAGCAAATCCTAGGGAGAGCCACTTCTGTTTTGACACCATGTGGGGTCACCATGAGGCAGATTCTACTCAAAGCAGCTGTTTTCACTGCTTTTTCTGTTTGAACTTAGTGAGCTCAGAGGTGGAACCTCTAAGTGAATGGAGGCAAAAAATCCCAACAAACCAAGCATCAAGCTAAACCATATTAAGCGTAAAAATAGAACTTTGGTTGGCTCTTACTCTTCAGTATTCCTTATATCTTTTTAAATCTTTTTTTACAGTTTCTTCAGGTATGGGTTCTAATTCACTGTAGACACTTGATTTTTTTTCTCTGTCCAGGAAATATATAAACATGCTCATGGTCTCTTGAAAAAAGAAATTGCAAACCCTGATTCTCTGAAGTCCACTTTTCATCTGAGTCTGTTTATCTCCAGCGCCTAGGCCCGAGAGGAATGGAATATGGGGATGGTCTACATTGGGTAGTTGCCTTTAGGTCTGAGTCAGTGAATCTGAGCTTAAACGACTTAGAAACATTGTACGATATTTTGTAACATGATGCTCCTGTTTAATATTCACAGTTAGAGCAAATCGATGCGTATCAATTGAGAACAGATTTCTAAAAGGTTTTATATCCCAAATTGTTTCCTCAACAATGGAAATTCCTACTATAGTCTAACTTCTATTGGTTTTCCACTGTCATCAAGTCAATTTCAATTCTAAAAATCCACTGTCATCAAGTCAATTTCAATTTCAATGCATAGGCATACATATGGTATATATGTGTGTATGTGTATATGTGTGTGTCTGCCATCCTCACATCAGCTCCTAGGCCTAACTCCCTTGTTGCAGCCTTTGTATCAATCCACCTCCTTGAGGACTTTCTTTTTTCACTGCCCCTCTACTTTACCAACCATGATGTCTTTCTCCAGGGACTGGTCTCTCCTGACAATATGTCCAAAGTAGGTCCAATAAGCCTCACCATTCTTGCTCCTAAGGAGCACTCCGGCCTTATTTCTTCCAAGGCAGATCAATATTTCCTTTCAGCCGCCCACGGTACTTTAAATATTCTTTGTCTTCAAAATAATTCAAAGTCATCAATTCTTCTTCAGTCTTCTTAATTTAATGTTCAACTTTCACATGCTTATAAGATAATGGCAAATACCATGGCTTGGTTCAAAGGTGCCTTAGTTCTCAGAGTAACATCCTCGGTCTTCAATCCTCTAATGAGATCTTCTGCAACAGATTTACCTTGTCTTTTGTTCTCTTGACTGCTGCTTCTATGAGCATGGATTATGCATCCAAGCAAGACAAAACCCTGATATCTTCAACTTTTCCTCCATTTATTATGTTACCGATTGGTCCAGTTGTGAGGATTTTCACCTTCTTAAAATCAAGTCATAATCCATCCTGGAGGCTATAATTACTGATTTTCATTGGCAAGTCCTTCAAGTCTTCTTTACTTTCAGCAAACAAGGTTGAGCCATTTGCAAATTGCAGGTCACTAGTAAATCTTTCTTAAATCATGATGTTGCATTATTTTTCATATAATTCAACTTCTCTGATTTGCTCAGTATCCAGATTGAACAAGTAAGCTGTGAGCGTACAACCTCGACACACATCTTTTCTCATTTTAAATCATACCCACTTACATTTTGATAAATCCACAATGACAAATTGTGGCTCTTGGGACATATCTGGTTCAAGGATGTATTCTGGAGCATGAAAAGTGTTTGAAAAATTAGGAAATATATATTCACAAGCTGTTATGCAGTTGATGGTTACTTGTTATGTTCCATATGTAGCAAAGTAAATTATGTTCCAAAGGGTTTTCAGTGGCTGTTTTTTAAAAGCACGTCACTGCTAGGGTAAGGCACTAGTTACATAATCTGGTGTCAACTTGAAGGTATTATGAGTGAAGGGGTTGAGGCTAGCCTGTCAATCGGGTCAGAGCCAATGATGCCTTTGTGTGGGTGTGGTAACTTCCTCTCTCTGGATTGCGCCATCAGAAGGGGTATTTTACTGTTGAGGAACCACATTCAGAGAGCAGGAGTAGTTAGTGCTGAGATGCTTCCACTGACATTGGATCCACAAGACTTTTCAGCCACCAGCCTGGGATCTTCCTGCACTCGGCATCACTGTATATGTTGTGTGTGAGACTGAAGAGGAAATTATGGACTAGTAGCAGACACATGGGTTAATATTCAACTTATTAACTTGATCTAGACTGCGCAGGGATGTTTTCTCATTATACACTTGCTCTTAAAGCTCCCTTGTACACAAATATGAGTGTCCCTAGATTTGCTTCTCTAGTCAACCTGGATTCATGCAGGGACCTTTGGATGAACTCAAACCTGCAACCATTTGGTTAGAAGCCAAATGAATAATCATTTTCACTGACGAGAGCTCTGTCTTCCGGTAAACATCCCCCTGGATACAGCCCTGTGATGCTCGGTAGTTACCGCGTTCTCTACGGAGACCATGTGATGTCCGTTTTGTGGCAGCCTGACACCCTACTCTTTATCCTTATCTCGTTTCCCTCATTTAAATGACCCTGTATCTCTGCTTAAGGATTTCAGCTGCCTCTGTGGCTAAATCGTTGGCAGCCAACTGTTAACCCACTAGTCCACTGCCCAGAAAACCTACATCTGTCTCTGTAAAGATAACACCTTCCAAAACCTGATGGGGTGTGGTTCTGAAGGGCAATTACAAGTCAAAATCAACTCGACAGGACCAGGCTTGGTTCCCTCCCTGTTTACAATTCTAGGTGTAGATTCTGACATGAAATTCATGGTTTCGAAAAGTGGTACACATATTCAAAATAAAATGGCGTGGTGCCTGTGGCATAGACGTGTCCAAGAAAATGACTGCTTCGATTAAAGAATAATCAAACCTGGAATATGATGGCTCTCAGCTCTGCAAGCCGGGTGAGTGAAGTCCATTGTGTGCTGCTATGAATGGTTGCTTTGTATTTTTATTCATCTGCATGGTGGAATCATAATACCGGGAGCATGTTAGGATTGTGTACACTCTTGAACTGAGAGTCCATTTCCCCAAGCCATTACATTCAGAGACTGGTATTTTGATCTATTAAGTTCTATAGCTTTCATCTATTCTGAATTGATTAGTGCTGGGGGACAAAAAAGGTGAAGCTTTTGTTCTGCGAAGGGAGCTGCAGTTTTCATTGTATCCATTAGATGGCACAGAAGACGTTTAAGGTACCAGACAAAGCAGCGCAGTGTCAGCTCCTCGTAAACACCAGCAATTCCAGTTCCACCACGAGCACCTTTGCAGCAAGAATCAGACTTAAATCGCTTGCAGGGAGGAGCTATTTTGTGACTCATGGGTCATTTTTCCTACAGACCCCAGGGGTATCTTTCCCTTTGCACTGGAGCGCTGCTGTTCTGCAGTCTAAAGCCCTGCTTCTTCCCAAATTACAGAAAAATAAAGAGTTACATTGGATATTGCAAATGCTTAAGAAAAAGGAGATTCATTTACCCAAAAAGAAGCACAACTCAGAGCTAAATCCCAGGATATATTAAGCAAATTTTTTTTTTAAATTTTGCAGTTGTTTACAATTACCAGAGTGTTGCCAATCCATTTATAGCCATTTTCATCCAGCTTCCCTCTGGGTCATCCAAACACCGACGAGGCGTTTCTTCTTCCGGTAATTTAGGATGTTATCGTTAGGTGCCGTCATGTTGGTTTAGACCTTACATGGAACATAATTTACCTTCTCTTCCCTTTTTTTTTTAATTGAGAAACTGAGGCACGTAGAGACTAGGTCTCATATTATTCGAAGTGCTGATATTCTAATCATTCCACATCCTCATCAGGGATTTTCTACCATTCCATGGCGGACTCTTGGGTATATCCTTTGGAGGACAGAGGGCTCCTCCCCCGCCCTCGCCCAGTCCCCTTCGCGCTTCTCCCACCCTGGCCCTGGCCCCAGATTCTAGGATAAGTCTCTCACATTCGCTCCACAGGAAATGAAAGGAATTCAGCATTGTTTTGAGGCCTACACTCAAAAAAAAAAAAAAAAAAGAATTGGAAAGTGGCGGTGACAATGTTGACCTGGGCTGGATAGCCTCAATTCTTCCCTTCCCATGTGGTGAAAGATTTAACAAGATTGTAGGCACTGGCCCAAACGCAGGCAAGATGTTTCGTGTAAACAGGAAGAACATTTGTTACCAAATTAGAAAACTGAGCCCTCTTGAAATTAAATTCTGATAGTAAAAGTGCACAAACTCGTGTGCATCGCTCATGGGGTCTGTTGCGCTTGGGCGCCATCCAGGTGACACGGGCTCATGGCAGCGCCCAGCGCTGGGCCAGAGTGGAAGCGCCATGCCGCGTGTGCTCGGCTGCAGGCTTTGAGGAAGTCAGTCAATAAGTCTTTCTCTAATGGTTCAGCTGGGCAGGTTCAAACCTTCACTTAGCACCTTCACTTAATTATCCAGGGACTCTCTTCCTCTTCTTCTGTCCATGAGACTAGATTTTACTGTTTTGAAGTTGGGACACCCTGGCAAGCATTGCTTGAACGTAGTGTAGCGTCGTCGTGATAAAGCAGAAAACAGCGCTCCTACACCGGATCCCTATGAGGAAGGGAGCCCAGGCAGCAAAGGAAGGCATAAGGAAGGATGGAAGCTGAGGGCCTTCTATGCCCTTCCCATCCATTTCCAGAAGGTCTGTCTCAGAAGAAAGGAAGCTGTTACAAGGTGAACTCAGGACTCAAGGTAGAATCTGCACACCTTGGAAAAATAGTACAGGGAACTGTGAGTCATTGTTCCAGAGGATGTCTTGGATACAGAACAATTAGAAATAAGAGGCTCACAAGCTTAACTGAGGTGCCTCACTTAAACCTGGGAAAACAGAGGGAGCAAGTCATGCGAGGCCTTTATTCGTGTATTCCTCAGGCATGTGGATTTTCTCTTAGGATGATGCTAATGGCAGATTTCACTTAGTACAATTAGCACAGCAAACCAGTTTGGAGAAAGTGAAATTTAACTTAAATCTAATGGAAATAAAGAAGAATATTATGACATTCTTTGAGATACAGGAAAGGGTATCAACATCTAAAATCAGTCCCCATTTTTACTTACACCGAGCTAAAATTTGTCTCACAAAATCTTCCTTGCATTGCATCTGTTCATTGTCACATACACAGCTGTAAGAATAGGCCCACGATGTAGTGGCATTTCTGCTTTTCAGGGAGTATGTGGTGAAGTGGGCATGTGTGCATGTTATACCTGTCGTCGCGTTCATACACGCACAGACATAGTAACAACAAATACCCACTGCCAACCACTTGATTCCGAGTTGTCAAAACCCAGAAACTCAAATGCACCGCTATCTCTTCAATTCCAATTTGTAGCAGCCACATAGACAAAAACCCCACGGGTTTGTGAGACTCGATCTTTTAAAGAACAAACAGTTTCATCTCCTTCTCGTGGAGCAGGTGGGGAGTTTGAACTGTGGACTTTGTGACTATCAGCCCCATGGCTAACTGACAGACCCACCACAACTGTACCCATTCAAACACACACACACACACACACTTTTAAACCCTACAATATTTTATCTTTTTTATTTTCTTCTTATAAATATGTTTGCCACACCATGATGTTCAAATCAGGATGTGCATGTTAACTTTGAGTAATGAAAGCTGATGTCTTAGTGACAAAACAATCACACTAATATAAATCCAACAAAACCAAACAGTACCTCAAACACAAAATTGTCTTTGAAAAAAATGGCCAAGAAGCCAAAAGACAGGAGGATGTCCACAACAGGTTAGGAAAAGAACAATTTGAGATTAATTGATGACTGGATTATTGGAATCAAAGCATCTTTTCACTGTCAATTGTTTTAATTATTATATTTTATTGAAATCAGGAAAGAAGGCATTTATTTGAATCAATTATATATATATCCTATAGAACCTTAAAGAATGAGATGTGTGTGTATATCTTCGTCTTTAAGTCTTTTGTGTATTTTACTCCTTTTAAAAATTTCTGGGTGGCTGAGCCCCAGTGGTGTAAGTGGTTGAGTGTGGGACTGCGGCCTGCAGGCTTGGCGGTTCAAATTCAGTGGCAGCTCTCAGGAGTGGCACTGGGTAGCGCTCATGACCACCAGAGGCAGTGATTCCCACAAAAATAAAATTTCTGGTTGGAAAAACTAATTGTGGTGCATGAAACTTAACAGGAAGCCTACCCATTCATGTATAGTAAAAGTCTTTGGGACATGAAAGTTTCCATTGCCAATCTAGTCGTGTTGGATCTATGCTATGGACTGTCAAACAATGTTAGAGTTAGATTTGGACCGATGAAGCCTCACCATCCCTGTTGATCGCCCCTGCAACCATTCATGGAAGCAGGGAATGGAAAGAGGCCAAAGTTTCAGTGAACAGTGAAGAGTGAAGCTAAATGGTCCACACAAGGACTGAAAACCTGACACAGGGATTAATTACAACAGAACAGCTTTCTTTTTGTTTTTTATAGAAAATCCCTCAAGTTGTTTTTTGAGAAACACCAGTGTTATAAGAGCTACAAGTAGGGGTGCTGGAAGAAAGGGAAATATTTTGTGATTCCCTGGTTTTGCTAATGTCTGGAAACACAAGATCCCTCCTTGAGAGTCTTAACGCATATTGTCATAGTTCTGAGGAAAGTTGTTACAAAGAACTATGGTTAACTGGATGTTTCCATACCAAACTGACCAACCCACTATCCACTGACTTCAGTCTTTCAAGGGCAAGTATTATTATTGGCTGTCAATTACTTGGTTCTCACCTCCTGCTGAGCTTTCACACAGCAGAACAAAAGGCTCCCCCAGTCCGGTGCCATCCCCAGGGCCAGTTTCAGAAAGAATCACTACATAGGGTTTTCGCTGGCTGATTCTCAAAAGTCGATTGCCAGGCATTTCTTCCTAGTCTGCATTCCTGTGGTAGCTTCAGTGAAATCTGTTCAACATCATAGCAATATTTTAGCTTCCCTCAGCAACCTGAACCATGAGGTTGATTGGCCATAATTCTACTGCTGACTCACCATGGTCACCTTTTAGAAGATGTTAAAATCATAATGATATGAGTTCATGATATGAAGGGAGCTTTTCAACAACACAAACCAAGGAAAATGTAGACATTTATTTGAAAAAGTCCATCTCGTTCATATCATTTCTAAACCCACCTGAGGTTCTATGTGTACGAGCATAGAACAACGATCAGAAAACAGAGAAAACTCATTTGTTTGTCTTCTTGGACCGAGAGCAAATTATTTCAGTTAGAAAACAATCCGTTTCATTAAGCTAAAGTGTAGAAATTAATTTTACCAGGAAAACTGTGAAGTGGACTTATTTAAGAAGCACATATTTTTATATTTCCTCTTGGGGATCTCCTATTGTTTTATTTCCTTCAAGGAATTTTTACAGCTATCAAATCTTCGTGTGGCGGGATCTATGTTAGTGCCACCTTTTCTTACAGTTATGTGCATATTAAAACTTTCAGCAATTCCTTCATGCACTCAGGGTCATTGAGTAGATTCTGACCCATAGGGATCCTATGGGACAGGGTAAACTGACCCCAAGGGTTTCCCACCCTGCTACCCCTTATGAGAGCAGACAGTCTTATCACTCCCCTCTTCTACTGGCGCAAACTGCTGACCTGAGGGCAACAGCCCAAAGCAACTTACTATGCCAAACACGGTCTGCCCTCCACTGGGCTTTAGATACCCATTAGAAGTGGGCAGGAGGGCCTTGAAATCGAAAAGTATGCCACCTGTGAGTCTATGACTAATCTGATTTGTTATTTTGCAATTACAATTGTCTCAATATAAAATTAAGTTGTACTCTGTTCTTTATAGATTATAAGGTAAAAGATGGATGTATCCTATGATTAAAGATTATCGGAATGGGGAATCTATAATCACTATGTGCAACTAGGCATTCCTTCATGAAGTAACATTGATGATAAGTGTACGAGGTTTTGTCATACATAGAGTTTACCTGGTGAGAAAGCTTGCTTAGACAACTTTGGCAGTTCTGTGCATGAGTGACACAGATTTCTCAATTCCTATTCCTGGATTTCCTCAGGACAAATTGTCAGGTGCATGTGCAACAGAAGATCTAGGCTGCATTTTGTTTTCGTTTTCAGCTAGCAATTCCGAGTTTCCATTCACAAGTTTGAAAGGTGTGTTCAGAATGAAGAAGAGAGAAATAGATCAGATGGAAAGATTAATCCAGGACAAACCCAAGAACCGAGGGCAAATGGAATGGTCCAGTATATAAAAAACCACAAAACAAATGCAGTTCCCATGTGAGAAATCTGGCTAGCAGCTTATAACCCACAATGGTTCACCTTCATCTCTCACACACTTTTCGAATCATCAAATGGGGACCATTATTTAAAGGAAAAGATATGTTAGTGAGAAACAAAAACCATGATCAAAGAATGCAGGGAGGCCCTGTGAGAATGTGAGAGAGAACATGCGAGATGCTCACTGTCCGTGTGAATTCCAGAAAACCACAACTTGGAATCTGACAACGGAAGGGAGCAATAGGTGAAAGCCTAAGAGATCAAGCTAGTCCTAGCTTTTCCTTGGCTTTCTGTAATTTACATACTTGGGTTGTGAGCCAACAGAAAAGCCAACCTAAAGAGCTTCATTTAAAAGGGGGAAATTTATTGGCTCATCGAACTGAAATCTACGGGCAGACTGAATTTATTCAGGGACCAAACTGAACACATTCAGTTTCTGTTTGTGTTCCAGTCTCCATTCCAAAGTCTTGATATTGACCCTGATCTCAGAAAGTTTCTCATTCCATGGTCCATAGATGGCTGCCAGTAAGAACTGGAACGGTGTGCTTCTTTCTTTTAATCTAGCAAGGAAGAAAGGAGTTTCCATCCTAGCACTCTCGACCAGATCTAGGGTCTCTTGGATTGAGCAAACTTAGAACACAGACCTTGGACCAATGAACATAGCTAGGATAACATAAGATGATGAGTTGATTGACTTGAAGTTGAGTTATCTATCCATTCCTAAACAACCTTAATGTGAGCAGGATCTACCTTAGTCATTAGGGGTAGGTTAGGTCCCTCCTGAATTTCTTGAGTGCTTCATCATGTGGACAAAGGGCAGAGAGAATTGGTAGAAGAAACAGTGATTCTGTACCAAGGAGGAAACACTAGAGGGTTAGGCCACAAACAAGGGAAACATAGTGTGCATCATCAAATTTTCTTCCTATATTTATGGCCCTTGATCTCAGGAATCTACCAAAATTCCATTTCAGCAGGTCGTAAATCATGTGTCAGGTCTTGGACTATATCAAAATCTGTATTAATTTCTGAAGCAGCTCAGAACTTGCTTGAAAGTTTACCAGAAAAGCATTTTTGAGAAAAAACAAAACAAAATAAAAACCTCCTTTGGTAACTTATTTTCCTATATTGCATATACATATACACAACCAACTTGGGCATATTTATAAAAAAATATAGGGATATTGAATCTGAAAAAAAAATCACATAAAAACAAAAAACAAGACATTAGTTAAAATCTAGATGTATGCATCAGTATTTTTATGTTGGAGCAATTCACCACCATTTTAGAAAATTAAACAAGTATACCCATTTATTATTGGCTTTGTTGTTCAGAAGTCTGTATGTCACAGCACAGTGTGGACACCCTGCTTAGGGTCTCGCCAGCATATAATCCAAGCACAACTAGGACTGCAGCTCTCATCAGGAATTGGAGATATTCCAAGCTGATTAGTTTTTGCTAGCATTCAATTCCTTATGGCTGTAGGACTGATGGTGCCCCTTAGCTTCAAGTCAACATGAGTACATTGCAACAAATGGCAAATGGCATTGACTTCTCTTCTGCTATGCAGGCTTTAAACCACACATTGAGACCACCCAGATAATTCAAGATGACCTCCCTATTGTCAGGCTAGCTGGTTGGCAACCTCAACTACCTCCCCCAACATTTCTGTCGGGCGGGGTAAGTACAGGTAAACCTGGAGGTGAAGATCACTGAGGTGAATATTCTGGCCCAAACACTAGGCGGTGCATTCTATTTTTCACACTAGTTCAATCAAGTGAGAGTTGGAGAAACAAGAGTGGAGAGAAACTCACTGTGAGTTCCTCAGCATTCACATTTTGGCAAATAACATTCTTACATCGGCTATGGACACACATATGTAAATTACAAAAAAGATAAAAGATTCTGAAACTCTTCATTTGTTCTGATGTAGCTTTCTGAAACCTCTGTTCCACAGACTAGGAATCAGTAATAAGGACAACTTTGAAAGAATCTACCTGCATTTATCTTGTGTTTCTTTTTTGTCAGACAGTACAAAGAAAATTAAGGTTCCCCCCTTCCTTGCTATACATATAATACTCAGAAGTGAAAGCTTAATTAACTTGTCAGAATCATGGCATCTCTTTCCTTGAACTGCTGTATCCACTTTCCTCAGAGATTTGAAAAATGAAGAATAAACCCGCTGAACATCTTCACTGGAACAAGCGCAGCTCTCTGGACCTCGAGCATGGCTGCCGGTCACTACCGGGGGCATGCTCATGCATCTGGGTTAGCAAACTCTCCGCGTTTGTCGGAAGTGTGCGCAGTGCAGGATGCTAATTGTTCCATGAAGTAGGGCCCGTCGGGTGGCAAAGAGCAGCTAATTACCGTGTACCAGATTCATCTTTTTCAGGGAGGCAAAAAAGAAATTAAAAGGAGAACGTGGTTGACAATTCCGATGTCACTGGTAAGTTAATTTTCACTTTCCCGCAGTCGAATTCTTAGCATTCTGCTGCCTCTAAACGTGATGTTCTCTCAAGCCTCTCAAATGTAACAGATCCTGTTAACGTGTAAGCTTTCCCCTGGGCCTAGTGGACGAACTCCATCCAGGGGTCACGTGATGAAGTGTACATTGCTTCCTTCACTTACTAAGTATGAATTCTACAGATTTAAGTTACTTCTGTTTAATGAAAAAGGCGACCAGGCATTGTTCCCCTTTTTCTTTTTCAATCTTTTATAGTCATTAATAAACAATAATAACAACACTAGAATTTAGCTTTTCTAAGAACGACTTGCTGATAGAACCTAAGTATTTCCTGATAACTCCTTTATTCTGTAGTCTATGGTCTTGTTTTTCCCAGCATCTACATGCAGGTGTCATTTCTAACACAAAAGTCATAACTTCACATCCACTAGTTGTTCCTATGGGAGAAAGTAAAATGTGGCAGCTCGAGTCCATAAAAATATCACAGCTAGGGGTGTGGAGGAAGGGGGGAAATGATACCAAGGGCTCAAGTAGAAAATAAATGTTTTGAGAAGGATAATGGCAGCAAATGTACAAAGGTGCTTGACACAATGTATGTATGGATTGTGATAAGACTTGTATAAGCCCCCAATAAAAATGATTTTTTATAAATTGTAAAGCCTTGGAAACTCTAGAGGGTAGTTTTACCCTGTCCTAAAAGGTCACCCTTGAGTTAGAATTAACTTGAGGGCAACAGATTTGGGGGTATTTTTTGGCCATGAAGTTATTAAAGTTTCTTAGATCACTTTGTACCAGTATCTTGTCAGTGAAATCAAAATATGTATAGAGAGACCATATTTTTAATCACTAATTGTAATCAATTATAATTTGCTTGGTAATCTATGTTTCTCACATCATGGGTTGTTATTTATAAGCACATCAGGCTATTTTTTTATATTCCACACTATAAATTAGCAAGAGAACTTCAAAAGTCACTTCATGGTGTACTTAGATCTTTTGAATGTCTATGGGATTTGGATTCCTTTTCTGCATTCTGCACTCTTTTGGCCTCTGCTTTGTTCAGCTAGATGACAGATCAACCTTGATTGGCTAGTTTCATCCTCTGTCTTCTAGCAAGCAGACATTCTCTTCTAAGACCCAAATTCTCTTAATTTCCTTGTTTGCTTTTCAAAAGGGAGAACTTTATGGTATACAGAGTATATAAGACATCTCTTTCCAAAGAACAAATAGTTCCTTAGACTGAAAAACCAAACCAAAGTTTTATCATCATTGAAAGAGTTCAAAGGGTGGGAAGGGGGGGAAGGGGATAAAGCAGGTAAAATCTGCCTTACAGAGAGAAAAAGAATGAATATTTGTTTCAAACAAGTGATCACGTAAATTTCTTATAAAAAAAGACATTAACTAATTTATATATAAGTTGAATAATTCTTTCTACTGTGAAAAAGAATCTTGACTTATTTAAGGAAAACCATACATTTTTTAAGTTTCTACTAATGTACAGAGCAAAATCTGAAAAGCTGTGTGGCAGTCATTTGCTTATGTTAATTTTATGATTGAAATGTAGGGGTGGAGTCTAGCCTGTTAATCTGGAGATAGCCATTGAGTAGCCGATAAGGCCTCTATGTGGGCATGGCTTTCTCCTGAGACTTCTGGGAAATCTCATGATATTTCCCTCATGAAGATGAGAAGCTATCTTCCCCAGTTGTTGGGATTAGTCTCAGAGGTGATGAGTCACAGAAAAGACAAGATGGCAGCGTCCAAGAAGCTGTATGGTTTTCCTTAAATAAGTCAAGATTCTTTGCCCTGATGGAGCCAGACCTCTGAAGTTGGAGCAGCATGCTGTTGATGGACCCTGGGCCCTGGAAACGAGGAGCCATGGGGAGGCTGCAACTTCTGCCAGTGCCAAAATTCTGCACTCACTGACCTGTGACTTTGTGAGTCGGAAGGAAACTTCGTAGACTGATTTCGGGCATATGGGTTAATATCGGACTTACGACTTTGTGCTGGACTGGATTGGGATGCCTTCTTAGTGTCACATTCCTTTTGTATATAAACCCCTTCCTTATATCTATATGCGTGTCTATGAAATTTCTTCCTCTAGTCTACCTAGACTGACACAAGCTGCCTGTAAATTAATTTAGTATAGGTCAAAAGAACCACAACTTACTGGGTAGATTTGTACCATCTGTTGGTAGAACGTAAAGCTGCCCCATTGTCTTTGGAGCATAGCCTTTCTTTTATAGCTGTAAACTTTATAACGAAAGCTTTATAAATCACGAAAGGCCTTCTATATCATGACTGAAATGTTCACATATATAAATATGTTCTTTATCTTTCCCTTTGGAATAATAAGAAAACAAAATCTTGGTGTATAAAACTTTCAGTGTTGTTCAGGTCACTTTGGATTGACTGGAGGGGTCGACATTAGATGGTATGGGCTGCCCTTGTTCCTTTATCAGTGATCTTCTGCTGGATCTTCTGCTGGGCGGGGCTAGTCCAGAAAGACTTTCATGGAGATGATTCCACGTGGGCTCTCTTCTTCACTAGGCATGCACGATGTATGTAAGTGTTGAAGAGAAAGAGCAAAGGCACATAAGATTTTGTGATGCCTGTAGAACCCAAATAGCTATACTTCTGACCTATTCCATGGGCTAAAGTAAACTACAAAGTCATCCAATATCTGGAGGAAAAAAACCCTATATTTCAGTGGGAGGAATTATAAAGCAGCATTTCAAAGATAGAGAAATGGAGAAATCACTTTTTGCAATTGCTTATTGTACCCAGTAAATGAATTTAGTCCAAAATTATTGAGGTGAGTGAAATACATTTTCTTTTCCTGTATGAAATGAAAGTTGCATAACAGAGCTAATTCAAGCAAATGATTTGCTATAACTACATTAATAAACATGCCAGCATGACTTGTTTGGTACACAAGGTCAGCCCAATTTCTCTCTTTTACAAGTATAAATAACTTTGAAAAAGTCCATAAAGTTCAACCAAGTAAGATTTTCTGCATAATAGAAAATACTTTTCTCAGTACTTTGATAACTTGCTTTTGAAGCTAACCAGGCAATATATTATGAAGGGAGAAATACGTTCCTTTTTAGACGATACTTTCACAAACCTACTCATACCTAAACCCATCATAGCTAGTCCTAGACTTCCATGTGCTCACAAACTCCAGGGCTCCTCTATATAATTGCTGGCTCACAGATCCCCACTTCGGATACCCTGTTGAGAAACTGTCCTATTTTCATTATGAAGAGTGCACAAAATTCTTAAATTACCAAGGCTCACATTTATTTCTACACATGTAACTAATTAAATCTAGCTTTTCTTTTCATTTCTTCTTTTTCTTCTCTTTTTAAAATATATTACACCAGGGTGATGGGCTGAAATTATTTTTCCCAGACATTTTCTAAACCATCTGAATATTTGGGAACAAGACAGTTTTGAGAAAGCATCTTTTGTTGTTAGCAAACATGTCCTCCCTGAAGAAGAAACTTTTCATGGGAGACTAATAATAGACTACTCCACTTACATTGTAACTGAGAAAGACATAAGCTTTCAAGTCACCGGGGTGCTCATTTAATACACTAGAAGAATAACTTCTGCAACAAGTGTTGCCCACACTATTCCATATGGCCTGGAGTACAACCCTGTCCCTGTAAGCAAAATGAAACATGACCTGTCTACACTGACTGTGTTTCTAAATAATAGTGTTTCATCCCAGACTCCCAATAAAAAAGTCCTTTAAGGAAATTAACGATAACAAAAAACACCTTTCTGCAAAATATACTATAGTTAAAAGCTTTCTTGTGAATGGCAAACAAATAACTATGCCAGTCATGCAAACCAAATCTCTGATTGTGAGTGAGGAAGTCATAATGTTCCAGGTATTCTCCTGCTTCCAATTTGCAGACTCTTCGTTTTGAAGACAGATCTAAGAGAAAGGACAGTGAGAAGCCATCCATCCATATCCATGGAATCCCTCGAGGGAACATTCTATTTCTCTCTAAATCTGCAGGCAGAATAAGTAAAAATTCAGGCAGTGACCCCTGTAGTCTAACCCGCTTATTAATAGTGCTTTGTAACCATATCAAAATAGTTAACAAGGTGAAAAATAGGGTGGTCTGGGAGAAAAAGCATAAGTTAGAGGTACTTTCTATGACTGGTTTAAAGACTTGGACCCACTCACTGGAACTGCTTCCGTGTGATCACCTTTCTAGGAGCAATGGGCTTCGCACCCAGGAGGCCCGCTGGTGCATTGGTAACGTGTTGGGCAGCAGTCTGCAGAGCAGGCACTTAGAAATCAGCAGCAGCTCTTGGGGAGAAAAACTGGGCTTTCTACTCCTGTGAACACTTTCTACTCCTGTGAACAGTGTCAGACACCCACAGGGCTTGCTATGTGTCAACATTACCCCAAAGGCAGCAAGTTTGCTTTGAGGTTGTTTGGGGTTTCCTTTTCTGCCTGTATTATGTGTATGGGTTGAGCTCTCCTTTACCTCCTTCTGGTTAGTGGTGTAATTATGAAATAAGCGAATGAAAGTCTCAATGTGTTAAGGAATTTAAAAGATCACTGTAATTGTCTTATGGGAGGCAGATCAGCAAGATAGAGGAAGCGGTGGACTGAAAATCAATTTCCGAAAACCAACTCCGTTCAAAGCTCACAAACTCTCCTTGGGCAAGTCATTTGCAATTTTGGGGGCCATGGCATCCTCCTTGGGCAAGGACAAGTCAAAGTCCTTTGTGTCTGGGAGGAGTTCACTGTCCAGTGGGAGACAAAAATGTAAAGAGCTGGAGATGATGTCTTGCGACGGTACTTAGACACTGTGCTTAATGAACATAAGGATGAGTGATTCATGTTGCCTAGGGGAATCAGGCATAGTTTCACAGAGAAGGTGACATTTCAGTTGGGTCTTGAAGGACGAGGAGGCGTCCAAGACAGCAGGTAAAGGAGTGACAGGAGATAGAACAGGAAAGGTTGAGCTATGAAGGACTTTTTATGCCATTTTATCAGAAAAAAGAGGAGATTCTTTTATGCCCTTAAGAGGTACAGTCTCAGAAACCCACAGGACCAGTTCTTTTTCCTGAGTTGGAATCAACTCAGTGGCCATGAGAAGAAGTTTGTACATCAAGGGACAGGCAGAAGGACAAAAGTCTATAGATTGTGCTAAAGCAACCTACATATATTGCTAATGCATCATTCCCCATTCTGACTTTCCAGGAACACAGATGAAGGGGATAGCCAGCAGCCTTTTTTGGCCCACCTTCACTATCAATGGCTGGAGCCTCCTTTGTTCCTCTATTGAATCACCAGCCTTTTATTTGCAGAATGTTCACATGCTCAGTGTGTGTTGTAGAACACACGATGACTGTAAGTTTGGTGTGAGGAGAGGTGGGGAGGTAGATGTGTTCTCAGGAGTTCCAACACAATGATCCACAGTTTCTTGTTATTCTTGTGTTACTTCTGGCCTTCGGTTACAATTCTATATTGTAACAAGATCCTATCATCCACTTTTATTTGATTTCCCATGCTTTCATTCCCACCTAGAGTACCTTCTGTTTGAACTTGTTTCTCTAGGAAATATAGGAACCTTCTTGATACACAAAATGAAAAGCAACAGTGGTAAACATTCATTAATAGTCAGAATATGAACAGTATGAATTAAGAAACTGGGAATTCGTAGAAATGAACTGAAGTTCATAAAGATAAATATCCCAAGCACTTGTGAGGACAATGGACTGGTTTTGGTTATTTTGAATCAGATAATAATGTGGTTGACTCTGCTAGAAATAACAAATAAAGGACACATATTATCTCATGCATTGTTAAAAAGAATAATTTAAGATATTTCTTGAAGAACAATTTAGTCAATTTTAGGATAATAGGCATGCACCTCCAAGGAAGACCAGTTAATGTAATCAATATTCAAATATACTTACCAAATATTGATGTCCAACATGAGGAAACTGAGTTTTACAGTGAATTCTGAAGTCAGAAACTGACCAAAATGAAATCAATGGCTAGTGAATGGAAGAGATTAGAATGCAAAGTTGGAAACAAAAAGGAAAGATCAGTAGTTGGAAAATAGAATATGGGTAACAGAAATGATTCTGGGGAGCATAGGAGAGAATTTTGAAAGATGATAAACTTATCTATTACAATTACTCATTTTTCAAAAACTAATGATAACTGCATATGTGGATTTTGCTACATGAAAGACACAGGACTCATATCAAATACAACTGTAGAAGCAAGGAAAATCTCAAAGGCATCTGTCAGAACAAGGTTAGGAGCCTATTTTGAACAGATCATCAATTGCTCATATGCAAGTTTGAATTGAAAAAAGAAGATGAAAATAAGTCCACAGGAGCCAAAACATGACCTTGGCTTTATCTCACCTGAATTCCGATCACCTCAAGAAGAGATTTGACACATGAAACGCTAATGAGCAAAAGCCATGGAAGTTAGGAGAAGGCATCCAAAACATTATAAAAAAGAAAGGAATTGTTAAAATATAGGAAATAAGACCAAAAATACATGCTAATGTAGATTCTGGGTCGCCCATAACTGGAATAGTTAACGTGTAAGGGAACAAATTCTGAAGTCAAAAAGCTGGACAGAAGGTGTCAAGGGGTCTTTTCAGAAGACAAAGTAAATTTCTGTTGCATTTAGGTACCATAGAAGGAGTTCCCATGCATAGTGCTTTGACGTAAACAGAACGCAACCTTGTCCAAAGCTCTGCAATCCTCTCCACTGCTGTGTTTGAGACCATTCTTGCACCCATGGGGTCCATCCCTCCCAATGTGGTTGCTCATCATTTTAGCTGACCCTCTACTCCTTCAAATGTGATGTCTTTATCCAGGGACTGGCTTTTCCAGTTAACATGTGCAAAGCATGTGGGACAAAGTACATTTTATCCTGGAAACTCCACTGAATCCTGTTCACCAGGAGAGATGTTCCTGCTATTTGAAATACTGGTGACACAGCTTCCAAGATCAGAGTCACCTGCAAGCCCCCAAGATATGGAAAACTGATCCATGAGTGGTGGTCCCCACTATGCGCAATGGCTCTCAACCTTCCTAATGCCGCAACCTTTTAATACAGTTCTTCATGTTGTGGTGACCCTCAACCATAAAATTATTTTCACTGTTATTTCATAACTGTAATTTTGCTACAATTCTGAATTGGGCGACCCCTGTGAAAGGGTTATTCAACGCCAAAAGGGATCACAATCCACAGGTTGAGTGCCGGTGCATCATAATGTTATATTAAAACTATTCTTGATTCTATTATCAGCTGTTTAATTTTGCATTGTTGGAATCGACTGGTCCACAGACACACATCCTTGAAGAAGACAGGGAGAAATCAGGAGCTCATTGAAATGGGTGAAGCTAATGTGCACCTGGACTATAATAGGTCTAGTAAGATGGGCAAGTAGCCCAAACATAAACACAAACCAACATTACAAAAATACTTATAGATGCATAAAATGTGATATGGCTATAGAATGAGAAATGATACATTCATGCCATTAATATTTTAATAAATCATGAATGGATATAAAACACACGAAAAAGTCAGGTGACACACTATATATTACATTTGATTTCATTGGTAGATAAATAGATATACCTAATAGAAAAAGTATATCTCTAGAGAATAAAAGCTGACACACCATTCACCGAAATGAGAATTTTGTTAGCTTATTGACGTGTGCAATTACGATTGACTGGCGTTGTCATGGTGACATACCGTGGTGTGATTCCAGTGGTTGCCAGTTGGAAATCACCAGCTTCTCTACAGGAGAGAGATGATGCTTTCTCCTTCCTGTAAACAGTTTGTGACAGAAACCCACAGAGAGTCACAATGAGTGAGCACTGACTCAATGGCAGTGAGTTTGGTTTTGAGCTTGCCGTTTTCATAAAAGGAGCCCGGGTAGTGTAGTGGATTGAGTCTGTATTTATTAATTGCAATGTTGGATGCGCATACCCAGCTACTTCAGAGAGAAAGTGAAGACTGTCTGTTTCCATAAAGATGTGTAATCTCCAACCCCTCTGGGGCTGAAGAACTCTGTCCTAACATCACTGTGATCTGGAACTGACTCAATGAGAGTGAGTTTGGTTTGGGGATGTTTTCATATTTATAAATGTGTATTTGATTTCTAAACAGTCATCGACTTTTACTGAATTCTTAAAAGAAAAACAGAAATGTATTTGTGGTAGCTTGATGGGATTGAAATGTGGAATGATGTGATATACGTATTAAATCTCAACTAAAAATACTAGTACTTAGATATGATATCATCCTGAACCTTATCCATCTCCCACTTGATAAGGACGAGTGTGTCCACTGCAGGTTTCTTTATGTCTTCCCTTAAATCTGTGACTCACAGATTTAAGTGTGTCCGTAACCCAGTGGATTAAGAGTTGATCTGCTAACAGAGAGGTGGGCAGTTTGAACCCTCCAGTTGTTTCACAAGAAAAAGACAAGTCTATCTGGCTTAGAAACCCTAAGGAGAAGTTCTACTCTGTCTTACAGTGCTGTTATGAGTCACAATAAATTAGAGAACAGTGGTGTTATAACAATCATCATGATGCTTTTTAAAATATAAAATTACAAACCTCAAGATCTAGTTTGTGTAGCATGTATTTTTTGAAACAAGCTTCACTTCTGATTCTGAATCAAGAAAGGACCCATGTATCATATTAAACACTAATAAAGTGTCAGCTATTACTATCAATATATAAAATTGGTCTTTTTAATGCAAAGTATGCCACTAGATAAGGAATGGTTCTCGCCTTTGTAATGATTGAGACCTCTGAGCAGAATAGAAACTTAAGAATACCAGGGTCTGAGACAGAGACTTATCAAAAGAATAGTGTACTAAATTCAAGAAATCCTAAAAGAAGTGATCTAAGACTGTGAGTAGTTAAATCAAAAGCTAATACCGAAATGTAGGATGGGAGCATAGCATGTAGACACTTTCTTTGGAGTTTTATTAATTATTATCTCCTTGTCTGATGTGTAAGATATGACAAAACAATAATAACGTAAATTATCAAGGGTTCATGAGGGAGAGGGGAGCAGAGAGGGAAGGCGAAAAAAAGAGGAGCTGATACCAAGAGCTCAAGAAAAAAGCCAATGTTTTGAGAATAATGATGGCAACAAATATACAAATATGCTTGATGCAATAGATGTATGTATGGATTGTGATGAGTTAGGAGCCCACAATAAAATGATACAATGAATAATTATCTCATTAACAATACTTTACAAAAATACAAAGCATGACTAGTCAGAGGGACCATGTCTAGAGAAATTCTCATGCGTCATAATGAGAAATTGCATTGGTCTTATTCGACTCCCATGACTGCTCGCAAAACGGTGAACGGGATATCATTGAACTGCTCTTCTGAGTTCTAGGTTGATGTGTTCACAAGCCAAGTAAATACAGTCACCTTGTTATCATAAAAGCATTATGAACTGATAATTTCCAAATCTCAAGTCATCACTTTCCCCTGCCAATCCGACGCCTAGTCTTTTAATCTCTGTCTCCACTGGAAATATTGCTCTCCACCCATTTGCCCCAACATGAAACCTTAATTATCTTATACTCCTCCTTTAATTACCCAGTCTGCAGTTCTGCTTCCACCATAGCCAGTGTCTTATGATTTATTCTATGTGTCAAAGACTATAGGTAACTGACATCACCTGGCTTAGTGGTTGAAACAGAGTACATACTTTAATAGATGCGCGCCCCTCCATGTCCTGGGAGTGACACAGGATTACTTTGCTGTCTCAAGCCTGTGCCCGTTGGCACATATTACTCAGTCTAGGAACATTTTTTTTCTGATTGGCCTTTCAAGAACATACAGATCAAACATCACTTTCTCAATCACACAGTCTAATATAGCAACAGATGCTTCTTTTATAGCACTTAAAGTTCATATACTCATAACTATTTAGCAGCCTCTACAACCATTGGACCAAGAAAAATAGATTGCAGCCTGTTGAGAACTTAAGCCACATTTTTCTCTGTGTAGCAGGTTTTGTCTTCAGCTTCTTTTGCCTAGGGCTTTGGTCAAGTGTCCAATAATCACAAATGTGACTTTGTAGTTTTGCTTTTCTGGGACTTCAATCCTTGCCAGAAGCTTCCTGATTTTTTTTTTCATGATTTCAGAAGCAACTTACAATGTGTAGTCGATCTCTATATTCCATTAACTTCTTGGCCCACCCAGATACTGAGTTACTGCCCAATCACGCCCAGTGATGTTACATTTTCAGTCCTATTGCTATTGCCTAAAGAGATTCACATGCATCACTCTGCTGCTCTGGGTCATGCACTTTCTCCAGCACTGAAACACAACTGCAGATGCTTGCCGGGAATTCATTTGTGAAACACCTCCCTCCACCACCAAATTTGAATTGTCATTTTAACCCTGTACCTGTAGATGTAATTCAGTTTGAGAACAGGATTTTGTCTGTTGTGATGATGAAGACATGTCAATATATGCTATGGTGCCCTAAACCTAATCACTTCTAAGATAAAGCACAAAGAAGAAAAGCAAAGTACGAAACTTTATATTTCCTCATCTCAAAACCTATCACACAGTCATGGATGTGGACTGATACAATGAGACACACACCGGTCAATGTGAAAAAATTGAGAACGCAGAAGTAAATGCACACACCTGTGGACAGCTGACTTTGACACAGAGCCTAATTAAATTGGATTTGGACTAGAGAGGCTAACATGCTGCTGGCGGAATGGATATTCAATTGCAGAAAAAAATGGAACAAGACCTATCTTTCACACCATATTAAAAAAAAATCAATTCGAGATCTATCAAAGGCCTAAATGTAATATCCAAAATTATGAAAACCATTCATGAAACAGAGAAACAAACTTAGGGACCCTAATATATCACAAAATAAACTATAGAATATAGATGAAAGCATACAAACTGCAAAAGACAAAATATCTGGCTTCGGCTCCCTAAAATTTAAACACTCATGCATTCAAAATTTTCACTAAAAAACTCAGAAAAGAACGGACAAACTGGAGGAAAAATTGACAATAATAAAATGAACAAGTAATTCATCTCTAAAATATATAGAAACCATAAATGCTTTAATAGGAAAAAGACAAATAATACAATTAAAAATGTGTAAAATGTATACTTGAATATAAACTGACCTGAATATTAGCCAAAGCACCCAATTTTACCACAAATTCTGCGTTAAAAAATGTGCTGAAAACCTGGCTTATGCACGAGTGTATATGGTAAATAGACTCTTCACTAGAGGACATTTAGACAGACAAAAATTTATAAAGAAATGTTAAAATTCATTAGCATTAGAATGATACAAATAAAAATGATGAGATATCATCTCACCCCAGCATAAATAGCAAAGTTTAAAAACATAAAATTGCCACCTAAAGTGTGAAGAAATTTCATTTTATATATTGCTAGTGGAACTGCAAAAGGGTGCAACACTGTGGAAAATAGAATGACAATCTTTTAAGAATTAAGAAATAAAAATGTAGAATCCAGAAATCCCATCATTTTGGTAAATATTCTAAATAAATAAGAATCATGGCACCAATGTTCCCTTTAGTGTTATTCACAGTAGCAAAGAAGACGGAGCAAGCTAAATGCCTACAAATAGGTGAATGGACAAACGACGACCCACACTCACAATTGACTACCACGCAGCATTTCTGAACAGCAACGAAATGCTTCAGACCATGAGCAAATCTAGAGAATACTGAATGAGCAGAGATCTTTTAATTAGGCACAATAGGACAACCATTATAGGAGACAACTCTTATTTTCAAAATCAAGGAAAGATTGTCACAATAAAAATTTTTCATGGGGCTTAGCCCCGGTAGCGTAGTGGTTGAGTGTGGGACTGTGGTCGACTGGATTGGCGGTTCAAATCCAGCAGCAGCAAGGCTGGGCCTCCCACTCCTACCAGAGAGCAGTGATGCCTAATAAAATAATAATAATAATAATAATAATAATAATAATGTTGATGATTTTTAAGGGAGGAGGAAGGAGGATAAATCACCACTATAACCCTGTGTTAACAAATATTAATATTAATATTCACTCAAATATTAATTTGAGTGAAGGGGAAACCAATATAATGTAAGGAGCAGGTCAGTAAAAAATGATCACAGCAAAGAAAGATATTGGTAGACAAGAAGTAAAGGCAAGAGGTAAGTACAATTAAATAACTAATCCTGCAATAACAGTAATAACAGTAACCTATGAGTAAATGCATAGACACAGACTGAACTTTAGTGGAAAGGAAAAATGAAGTATCCTTTTGAATACAAAGGTTTGACAGAGTTTACTTCTACACATGTATTTTTTTATGCTACAAACATATCCATGAATATAGGAGAAGTGACCAAGTACAGAAAGTTTCCTAAGCATCGTTAAATACCCTAAATAAATAAGTGGATGACTCAGAACCTTCATCTCTTGGGACATTCAGGCCAACTGATAGCCTAATTTTAAAAGTTTCTTTTTAAAAAATTATGAGGGTTTCTTACAGCTTATCATAATCCATATATCCATCATGGGTTATAAGACCAAAATGTTCTTATGTTGAGAGAGTACTTGAGTAGACGACCAAAGTCCATCTGCTATCTTAATAATGAGCATATAAATATATGTACATACATCTACTTCCCTATTATTATGTATAAATATATTTACATATGTACATGCCTGTATTTAGACCTTTATAAATGTACTTTGCCTCTTAGTTCTTTTCTCTATTTCCTTTTACTTTTCTTTGTCCCATTATCATATTCAACCTTCATCAAGATTTCAACAATTCCTCTTGGCTACATTGTACTTCATCAAGCCCCACAAGACATCATAGGTCCTCCTCGTCATCAATTTTAGATCACTTGTTCCCTTTTCTCTGGGTTTGTTGACCCCCACCCGCTTCCATTCCCTGGCCTCCCACTCTCCCAGGTCCCTCTGGAACTGTTAGTCTGTTGTTTTCTCCTCTGGTTTGTTTATCCCACTTATCTTATCTCTTATCTAGATAGCATGCAAAAACAACAATAAGCACAACAAAATCACCACCACCACCACCACCACTATCACCACCACAAAAAAAAAAAGAGAAGCTTATAAGTAGTTCCAGTTCTGTTTGTTGACTGTTAGGAGTGTTTTCCAGTTGAGTCCAATATATTGCCACACTCTGACCCCAAAAATCTATTATTGGTATTCCCTGGGTACTTCATTTCTTTGCTTTCGTTGCTTCTCTAGTGCACGCCCTTAGTGTTTTGCCCATGTGGTGGGGTCAGAACAGGCACAATTATCACACTGTATCTCCTGTAGTGCTATGGCTCTGTGTTGTTTCCTGTAGCTCTTTGGGTCAGTGAGGGATGTCACATGTGTCCCAGTGGGGTCAGCCCTATGGTCTTCTCTGTGCATTGGATATTCAGAGCATGAATACTGTCCTTGGGGCTCGGTAGGCAAGGAGGTATTCTACTTTGTGTCCTCTTTCTTTGTTTGCTCCTGTGTGCTTTGATCAGACAGACCCCTTGCTGTGAGCTGCAGTTTCAGTGCTGTCCTCTGAAGTGCATTCTTCTGGGGGAAGGGGGGTGGTGTCCATGTATTTGGGGTTGGAGCCAGCCCTGCAGACCACCCTATTGGTTCCCTGCTTCACACTTGTAAGTTGCATTCACATCTTGGTTCATGGGATTGAAGTCTGATCCCTCTCTCCCTCTCCTGTGGAGATATATAACTCACCCTTGGGTGAGTTAGGGTTCTGTTCCTACATTACCCATGTGCTTATGTCTTTCTTTTCTCTTTTGCCCTACTTTTTAGTTGGTTGCCATATGTATCCCCAGATTAGATCTAACACCTGCTATAGGAACTGGACCTCACCCCAGAAATATATGTATATAATAGTTTTTTCCCTGTGCCCCTTTTGCATTTTCAAGCTTACCTTAGCAGACTCAGGTTGTATTTGTCCTTTTGTGCTCAGCTTACTTCACTTAGAAGAACATCCTCAGTTCTTCCCATGCAGTGATATGCTTCAGGTGTTCATCCCTGCTTTTTAGGGACACAGAGCACTCCATTGAATGTATATACCAGTTTTGGTTTTTTAATAAATCATTTTATTGGGGGCTTGAACAATGCTTATCACAATACATATATACCTGCTGCCATCATCATTCTCAAAACATTTGCTTTCTACTTGAGCCCTCGATATCAGTTCTTCATCTTTTTCCCTCCTTCCCCTCTCCCCCTCCCTCAGGAACCCTTGATAATTTACAAATTATTATTATTTTGTCATATTTTACATTGCCCAATGTCTCCCTTCGCCCACTCCTCCACTGTCCGTGCACCAGATAGGAGTTTATATGTAGAGTCTTGTAATTAGTTCCCCCTTTTTACCCCATCTTCCCTCCAGTTTTCCAATATCTCCACTCTCACTACTGGTCCTAGGGGTTCATATGTCCTTGATTCCCTATATTTCCAGTTCCTGTCTATACTAGTGTACCTCTTCTAGTCCAGCTGGATTTGTAAGGTAGAATTGGGATCATGATAGTTGGGGGGAGAAAGCAGTTGAAGTGATCAGACACCCCGCTTTTTAAAACAATTTGACAATGTCCTGTAGCATTTTAAAATTAAAATAAATATATTGCAATTTTTACATTCTATGCAAATTTTTGTTACTCCATATAGACCAAACTTTTAATCAAGAACCCTTTCCCCGCCCCCAGTCAATGGTGTCCTGCTTAAAATCTGGTCACTTTATTTTCTCCAATACATTTGCTTATGTACCCATTTGTCTTCAGCGATCATATCGGGAGGTGGTCACACAATGATATGTTCTTTGTTGCCTGATACCTGATTCCTTCCATAACTTATGATCGCACAATTTGGTATGCTTCGTCTATGATGGACTTTATTGCTCCTGAGCTACATGGTGGCTTGTTTACCTATAAGTCTTTAAGACTCAAGACACTATATCTTTTGATAGCCAGGCACCATCAGTTTCCTTCACCACTCTTACTCATGCCCCCACCTGTCCTCAATGATCGGGAAGCTGAGCACACAGTGAAATGTTTTTTTTCCTGTTTGGTGTCTGAGACCTGATCCTTTTGACACCTGTGACAACACTGACTGGTGTGCTTCTTCCATGTGGGACTGGTTACTTTTCAGCTAGTTGGCCTTTTGTTTATCTTCAAGTCTTTAGGACTTCTGACGCTATATCTTTTTATAGCTGGGCACCATCAGCTTTCTTCACCACATTTATTTATGTATCCATTTATATTTAGTGATTGTATTGGACCTGTGAGCATCATGGAATACCAGTTTAATAGAACAAGGTCTTCTTGCATTGAGGGAGTACTTGAGTGGAGGCCCAAGGTCCATCTGCTACCTTAGTACTACACCTATAAATATTTGTAAATAGATTTATTTCCTCCTCATCATAAATAATTATATTGACATATCTTCATGCTTGTATTTAGACCTTCATAAATGTCCTTTACCTCCTAGTTCTTTCCTCTATTTCCTTTCTCCCCCTCCCCCCCTTTGTCTCACTATCATGCTCAGACTTCATTTGGGTTTCGGTACTTCTTTTCAGTTGCATTACCCTTGAGCAAACTATACTAGGCCTCCCATACCCTCCTTTTCACCAATTCTGGACCACTTGTTGCTCACCCATTCCAAAGTCTGTCCACACTACCTCCTCCCCATCCCACCCCCATGTTCCCCAGGAACTATTGGTCCTTCACTCTCTCCACCCGACTGTCCTTCTAGGTATGCACCCTTCTTGATTTGCTCCATTCGGGGGGCTCAGACCACATTGCTTCCCCACCACGTGATCCCTGAAATGTCCTCTGTCACTGTCTGCTTCAGTAAGGAGACAGTGTGACACATCCTGTTGTTGTTTGCTCAGTCCTCTCTATGTCCCATTAGCTCCCCTCACGATCATCATCCTATGAACATTGTGAGACAGTTTTTCAATCCATTAATTTGCTGATGTAAATTTAGGAAATTTGGAAGTTTCCAATGCCTTGCAATTGTGAACTGTGATGCAATCAACGTTGGGGCACATATGTCTGGCTGCATTTTTTCTTGCCTCTTCTGGGCATATGCCCATTAGGGGCATGCTGGGTAATGTGGTAACTTAATTTCTATCTATTTTAGACATTGTCAAATTTATTTCCATAGTGGATAAACATACCTAGAGGTCCACCAGCAATAGAAGAGAGTTCTAATCTTACCACAGCCCCTCCAACACTTGCTACTTTCTGATGTTTTGAATTGGGCTGTCTTTGAGGGGGTTAGGTGGTATCTCATTGTTTTAATTTGCATTTTCTCTTACAGCTAATGATCGGGAACATTTTCTCATATGATTTTTGGTCACTAGGATTTCTGCCCATGTGAAAATTCTGTTCAGGTATTTTGCCCATCTCCTTGGTGGACAATTAATTTTTTTCTTATTGTAAGCTAACAGAATACCCTAGATTTTAGTAATAAGGTGTTCCTCTGATGTCTCATTGCTAAGTATGCTTTTTCAGACCATGGACTCTCTTATTACTCTCGTGATGAATTATTTTAATGTGCATAGGAGGTTTTTCTTCAATATATCCTACTTGTCAATTTGTGCCTCCTCTGTATTTGCATCCTTCCCTATTTCCAATAGCCTATATTTTCCCTGTGCCAAAGTTCTCAGGTTTGTCTCAGTTTCCTTATTCATCACCCTGATAGCGTGGGGGTTGACTTCAAAGCCTGTGATCCACCTTGAGTGTATTCTTGTGCATGGAGAGATTTGGGTCTTGCTTCATTTTTCTGCAGGTAGATATCCATTTTTTCCAGCACTACTTGTGTCCGATAGACTTTTACATTTTGATCTTGTATCTTGCCACTCTGTCATATTACTCTATTGCTTCCAGTACTCCCCTGATGGAGCCTTTGGGATTTTCGAAATGTAAAATCATGTAATCTGCAAATAATGACAGTTTTACCTCTTCCTTCTCCAGGAAAATACCTTTGATGTTCTCTCATTGCCTTATATTGTTAGCTAGAACATCCAGTACAATGTTAAATAAGAATGGGAACAAGGGGCATCCTTGCCTCATTGGTCCCTCTTTTGGTAGGGTTGTTTTCATCTTTTCTCCATTGACTACCATGTTGGCTATTGGTTTTTCACATATAGCTTGTATTATATTGGGAAGTCTTCCTTCCATTTAAGTCTTCTTGAGTGTCTGAAACAGGAATTAGTACTGGAGGTTGCTACATGCTTTTTCCACATCTATTGATATTATAATGTTGTTGTTATAATTTTTTATGATGATGTGACAAATAATATGCATGGTCTTTCATATGTTGAACTATCCCTGCATCCCTGGTATGAATCCCACTTGGTCATGGTGAATTTATTTTATATACTTTTGTATTCTATGGGCCAGTATCTTGTTAAGAATTATTATATCTATGCTCATTATTTATATTGGTTTGTAGTGCTCAGTTCCTTGGGAATCCCTCTCTACTTTAGTCATTAATGTTATATTAGCTTCCCAGAAAGAGTTTGGGAGTTTTGCCATCTTTTTCTATGTTCTGGAAGAGTTTGTGCTGGATTGTTGTCAGTTCTTCCCTAAATGCTTGGTAGAATTCTCCTGTGAAGCCATCTGGTCCAGAGGATATTTTTGTTGGTAATCCATTGATGGCCTTGTCTATTTCTTCTATTGGAATGGGTCTGTTGATATTCTTGATGTCCATCTGAGAAATACAAGGGAGGAATTGTATTCCCAAGTATGTGTCCATGTCTTCCAAGTTGTTGACATCTTTGGAGTATAGGCCTTCATTGTGCTATGTAGTTATTCTTTTGGTTTTACTAGTGTCTGTTGTAATGTTCCCTGTTTCATCCTTCATGCTTGGTACTAAATTATTTTCCTTCATTTCTTTGCTAAGTTTTCAAACATTCTGTCTATGCTGTCAAATCTTTCAAATAACCAACTTTCAGGTGCTTCCATTTTTCTTGTAATGTTCTTGTTTTCCCTCTCATGAATCTTAGCCCTGATTTTTATTATTTCTTTTCTTTTGCTACTGGTAACATTGTCCTGTTGATTCTACTCTAATTGTTGCAAATTTTGTGCCAGCACATCATTCATAAGTCTCTCTACCCATTCCATGTGTACATTCATTGCTCTCAAACTTCCTCTGATAACTGCCTTTATTTTGTCCCAAAAGTTTTGGCATGGCTTATTCTTGTCCTTGCTGATTTCTAGGAACTTCCTCATTTCATCTCTGATCTGGACCAGAACCCACACCCTTCAGGTCTGGAACTGAACTCAACCCTCTGGCTCAGTTTTTAACCTAACACTAAACTGCTCTTCCTGATAAACAGTAACCCTAGGAGAATACTTACTCTTTGGAACAACCAACCATTACAGATCAGAGTGCAACATTTTCCCAAGGACAAAATTCAGAAGGCAGGAAGGATTAGGAAAGAAAAGGTAACAGAATCACTTAACAATAGACTAAAGGGACTGAGCCCCGGTGGCATAGTGGTTGTGTGTGGGACTGCGACCCACAGGGTTGGTGGTTCAAATCCAGCAGCAACTCTCCAGGAGCAAGGCTCGGCCTCCTACTTCTACCAGGGCAGTGATGCCCCCCACCACACACAAGAATAGACTAAAGTAAGGTTCTGTGTAGGGAGGGTAATCAATGTCTTGAAACGAAATATGTATGAATTGTTGAGTGGAAAACACATCTACTCTGTAAATCTTCACCATGTTCACAATAAGTTATAAAAATGGGATGTGGGATAAATTAGAACACAAGGAAGACAAAACAGGAAAAAGAGATCCCACATGAAGGTTAACAGAGAATCCAGAATCATGGGAATGATAGGACATAAAACAGAAAAGGATCTTTCTCTTGGACCCACAAAAAGGGAGACCTCCTCTATAGCTAATGTTCTGAATATGGGTTTCTAGCCTTCTCCTCTGTGAGAAATAAATTCCTCTTATTTAAGGTCACCTACTGTCATATTTCTTTTACAGTGTCCAAGCAAACAAAGACACTGGACTCTCTATTGTTAACAGGAATCTTTTTTTATAATTCAGAATCCATTTCTATTAGTGATCCATATTTAACCATTATAATCACCTATCTTTGGTCCCTAACAAGGCGTCTTTCAGAAATGAGTTTTTGAATCAAACCAAATAAATCAGAGCTCTCACAGGGACGGTTTTCATTTTGTTAAACTAGGAGGCTATGGTGTTTTGACAGGCAGTCCTCTTACTGACCATATAGAAACAACATGCTTGGAAAATGAAGTAATACAGAACAACAGAATACCAAGGCTGATCTAGAGTACATGATGCCTGACATGTAAAATCTCTTACACCTAATGTAGGATTTCTGTCACTTTTAACCACAAAAATTTCTAGTGATTTCTAATACTGCTTTAGCACAGAACCCTGAATTGTCTATTCCTTGAGTTTGTGACATTTATGCATTCATTGAACCCTCACTTCTTTCCCAGGAGGGGGGTCCCTTTTACCCTTTGACTTGGGTCAAGAACAACTTATTCCTCAAAGTAAAGTCCTAGAGCATCAACGTTTTAAAGTGGTTCTGTGCAGCAGGTTTACCTAATGTAATGCACCCTGTGATCTCCTGACCGATGCTTCCATGGACATTCTTTGTGAATCCAAACAAGATGAATCCTTGGCAACTTCGACCTTTTCTCTTTTTATCATGCTGTTACCTACTAGTCCAATTGTGATGTTTTTGGCTTCTTTCCATGTTTTTTGATGCATCTAGCAAAACCCAACATTTTGAGTATAGAATCTTTCAATAGTACAACTCAAGGCTTAAAATTTTCCTTGAGTTCTTACAGTTTCAGATAGGCGGGGCAGGTTCTTCTTTTTCATTTTCTAACTCTTGGTAGTTGCACATTTTGTTATAATATTTTACTCAGTCTTTCTAAGCTGGTCTTTGAAAAAAAATTTCATATCTTTGACTTCATTATTTCTTCAGGTATATTAGTTACTCTCTGACTTAGTTTCAGAGTCTCTTCTAACATCCACTTTATTTTCTTTTTTCCCTATCTTTTTAGTGACCTATTGCTTTCTTCATCTTATGATGTTATTGATATGCTTAAACAGCTCATCAGGTTCTCTGTTATTATAGTTCAATCCAACAAATCTCTTCTTGTAATGTTCTTGAAATTCAGGTGGGTAGATTCAAGGTTATATTTTGTGTACAACATGTCATGATTTTTTTTTGGAGTCTGCCATTTGGGATTTGTTCAGCTTCTATAATAGTTAATTTCTTCTCTTTTGTGATGTTGGGGAAATTTTCTTTTGTGATTTCTTCTATTATTTTCTCTCAATGATTTTGGTTTCTTCTTGCTCTGGGATTCTGCTACAACATGGGTTTTTTTTTTTGATAGGATCCCACATTATTCTCAGGTATTACTCTGGTTCTTTCATTTGTTGTTATTATTTATTATTTCTCTTGTCATTTATAGTCTGAATAATTGTTTTGGAACTCACTGATTCAATTTTCCCTTTATTTCATTTTTTTTTCTCATGTCTTTAACAATGTTGCCTAGTTCTGTTATCTCTTGGTTTATCTTCTGGTATTCCTTTTGGTTTAAAAATTTATTTTTGAAATTACTTTTGTTGTGCTCATTAGTGTTACCCATATATTTTCCTGGACTGCAATATCATTCCTCTGAATTTCATTTCCAATAGTTCCAGGTCCTCTTTTTTTCAGAGAATTCTATTAGATTGGGGGTGACTTTCAGTTGATTGTGCTTGTTTATCTGAATTTTTAAAGTTTACTCTGATTGATTGCTGGTTTCTTGGTATTGTGTTATAGCTACTAGTGGTGTGTTGAACTGCCAGATCAAGGAGGGGTAGGTGGCTCTATTAACTGATGCAGGAGACATCTAATGTTGCAATTGTTATCAGGGATCATCAAGTTGGTTCTGAACCACAATAAACCTATTGATAAACCTATGGATAACTGTACCTTCCTCACAATTCTTAATAAGCATAAGGTCATGGTTGCAGCCACTGTCAATGCACCTCATTTAGATTCTTCCTCTTTGCTGTTGCTCTTCAACTTGACCAAGCATGATATCCTTCTCCAGGCACTGGTCTCTCTTGACAACATGTCTTTGTTAGGTGGGTCCTCTACAGAAATAAAACCAGGACACTTATGACTATATAGATAAATAGGCTTATAGAGCAAGAAGAAATATAGCAGCTAATTAGTCCACATAGCAGTACAGAGGGCTCAGTCCAATTCACTTTCATAGAATAGTCAATTTACTGGAAATTGTTCAATCCACATGAACTGCCAGTCAAAGATTAAGGAACCAGACAACTGAATCTTTCCTTAGGCAAGAAAGTCAGAGTGTACACATAGTGTGGGTCAGCAGTAGTCAGCAACACAGGACATTATTGAAGCAGGCCTTCATGGGATCTACAACTCAAGTAATGCACAGCTACAGTATCCTCTAGCCTCAAACTCAAGTGATGTATGCACCAGCGGTGTGGTGATGCAGGTCTTAAAGGAACCACAATCTCTAATGAGATGATCCATGTGGTTTGGGCCACAGGGAATTTAGCACACTAGCAACAGCATGTTGGTCTGATCACCAGGGAGAAAGAGGGAGTGGGATGATGGCTGTCTTTATTTATTTCTGTTGTTCTCCAACCAAGGTGTGACCTAATTCATCTCTGCCCACATTTTCCTATTGACCTAGTTGGCACAATAAACAGAACTGTTGCCATGTCCATATTAGCCAAGACAAAGCCTTCCTATCCTTGCTTCTAAGTAGCATTCTACTCGGTCTTCTTGTTTCTGTTTGTTCTTTTAGCAATCAATGGTACTTTCAGTATTCTCTTCCAGCACCATAATTCAAATGTGACCAGTCTTCTTTGGTCTTCCTTATTCAATGTTCAACTTATACATGCATGTGAGGTAAAGGAAAGTATCATGGCTTGGTTCTGGTACAGCTCAGTCCTCAAAATATATCTTGATTTTCAATACTCTAAAGAGATCTTGTGCAAAAATATACTCAACGCAATGCATCTTTTTAGCTCTTGATGACTATTTCTGTGAACATTGATTGTGAGTACAAGTAAATGAAATCTTTGACATCTCAACATTTTCTCCATTTGTCATTGGAGAACTATAGGCCAGTCATGAAGATTTTAATTTTCTTTACCTTGAGCCTTAATTAACATTAAGGCTACAATCCTTGAGCTTCATCAGTAAGTGCTTCCACGCCTCCACATTCTCAGCAAGCAAGGTTATACTACTTGCATTTCTCAGGTGGTTTATCATCCATTCTCTAATCCTGGCTGATTAGAGATAAGTGTGTAACATCTCTACACGTTTTTAATCGTGTAATCCAGTATGAAAGGTAGGCTTATTGTACAAACCTGGGCAATAGGAACATGTGGGGTTAATAAGGTTGCAATTTGATTGGAGAGCAAAGAGATAAATGCCTCAGTAAGACCCGCCCCTCTCTTTCTTGATCTCTGATGATCAGACCAGCATGTGTCTGCATTAGCTAGCTCTCTGCCTCAACTTGTGAGCTACACTACCTGTGGGACAAGGAAATCTGTGGAATAGGTCACTAGAGCTTGAGGTTTCTTTGAGATCTACTTTGCTATGTTGGTGCATACATTGCTTAAGCTTGAAGCTGGTGTATCCTGTCTCCTTACATTGCTTGAGTTCAATATCCCATTTGGACCTGCTTTGCTAAGCTCCTGAGGTGCTGACTGTTGGTAATTCCCCCTGCTATTTGATGCCTGTAGTTGGGCTATGTACATTGCCATAGGGAAGACGTAGCTGTCTATTTCTTTAACCTTGAATCCAACAGCCTTCATGAGTTGGAGGAAATCTAATACATTAACTGTTCCATGGAAGTGAATTAAACTGAGTCTTCTGTACTGCTGTGTGGACTAATTAGCTGTTATATTCATTCGTGCTGTATCTACCCATCTCTCTCTATCTCTGGCTGCATCTACATCTACATCTATATCTATAAAATCATGAGTGTCATGGTTTTGTTTCTCTAAGGAACCTTGTCTAACACAATTGGTACTAGAAGATGTTCTAGAGAAGCAAGATCATAAATATGGGCTTCTCAAATTGGTTCTCCAGCCTGATTAGGTTTAACAGCACTGATATTGCTATCTCTATCTCTGAAGACACAGATAAGTCTACTACTATTAATATAGTGAGTGGTGTTAATCTAGGGTGTGAAGACACAAATCTAATACAGTATTACCACCAATATATGAGGTACTGGTGAGAGGAGAGACTCTGGGTGATCATGTGTTTGCTATTTTCCAGAAGTTCCATCAGGATAAGAAGTATAGGGTAGCTGGTTGACTGGTCTTTCTGACAATAGAAAATGTGGTCAAGAAAAGAAATCATCTCAGAACCTCAGGAACATATCTCAAGTGCTGAATAACAGATCTAAAAGCTTCTGCATGTGCTACGAAGGAGAGTTTCAAGTCTTCTTTCCTCTAGTATGATTGCTGGGATTGCCAAAAACCAAATCCACAGACTCATCAGATGAATTAGAGCTTCAGCTAAATTTTCAGTCTAGAACAATGTCTAATATTAAAGTAAGGGCATTAGTCTGCAAGAATTGGGACCCTGAAGCATGGGATGGGAATATATGTGCTGATGATCCAGTAGAGAAGGATATTAGAACCTAGAGTCAAGTAAACCACTCCAGTCAATAGATCCACCTCTCCCACCTGAGGGGATTAACCAACTATCAGTTTGGTTCAGCAGATGAACCAAACGATTCAAGCTAAAATTCAAGCCTGGGACAATGCTTTACAAGATATTTCTGAGATTCCCCAGGAAACACCCCCACCACCCATTATTTCCTCTAGACCTCTAATTAGAATGAAGTCTCAGAAAGTTCTTAAAGGTGAGGTTTAGATGGTGTCTCACAGAGAAATGCACTATAAACAAAAATCTGCTCAAAAAAAATCTGCTCAAGTTTTTAGTTGTACAAGCAGAAGCCTGGGAAATATCTCTGGGAATGGTTACTAAGTGTGTGGGATACTGGTGCAAGGAATGTTGCATTAGACCAATCTGGGTTTCTTGATATGGACTTCCTAAACCCAGATACTTCATTCAATGTCTCAGCAAGATTGGTTAATTGCCATGTGAAGCATAGGCTGCCAGATAGCTTAGAATAGGCCAACATGAGATACCTGAAGAAGGCACCCAAAGTTTAGTTAAATTGGTATGCTGAAACATATCTTTCAGGATATTCCCATAGACCCCAAAAGGGAGGGTCTGAGGGCATGCCTTTCATCACAATCATCGAAGCAGTTTGTCAAGTAGGTCCCAGCATCTCTGAAGACTCCTGTGATTGCTATTTCATGTACACCAGGATTAACAGTGAGAACTGCCCTAAGTGAACTCCAACATTTGCCCACGATGGCACTGATTGGGACCCGTGGTGGTGGAGGGCAGGTGTCAGCCCTGAATCAGCAAAGACAGGATTGATGTTATTGTAATGGACAGCAAGCTTTCCCTTGTATACAAAGAATCCTGTCTCATGTGGACTTGTGACATTGACTACTTAGCCATGGTTTTCCTAGGAGTGAAATACATAGGACACCTACTAAATATTTACATGGCCCATACAGGTGGAAGAATGCTAGATCAGGTGGACAATAGAATAGAGTCATGACCACACAATGAATTCCCAGACCTGAGTCAGTTTACAGACCCACAACCCCTTGAATGAGGGGCAGACCTGGTTCCTTTGAATAAGGAGTCTGCTACATCACTGGAAATTTATCCTGCTACTCTTTCTTCTGGCTTTCCCCAAAGGGATCTGTGTCCTTTCCCAAGAGGGATTGACTGTTCATAAGGAGAAAGGAAATAATCAAACTTTTCAGGAATTACCAGACCCTGTCTCTGGACTGACACTAATTCCAGGGGACCCAAAATGTTTCTAAGACCCACCAGTCAGAGTGGGGGCTTATGGAGGTCAAATTATCAATGGAGTTGTAGTTCAGGTATTCCTCACCATGGGTCCAGTTGGCCCCTGAATCGATCTTGTCATTATTTTCCCAGTTTCAGAATGCTTCATTGAAAGAGACATACTTAGTAACTGACAGAATTGGCTCCCTCACTTGCTGATACATTGAAGGAAGTATCTGTGTTTAGGGAAATGTGGAATAAGGGTTATTATGATAACCCTTGGAGGCACCCCAAGTGGGCACCATTGGAACCTGTTATTGCCTAGGACAATAGTAAACCAAAAACATTCCTGGAGGGAGTGTAGAGATTACTGCCACCATCAAAGACTTTAAGGATCTAGGGAAGGTGGTTCCTACCACATCCCTTTTTAACTCACCTATTTGGCATATTTAAAACAACAGCAGCAACAAAAACAACAGATGAATCTTAGAGAATGACAGTGCATTATAGTAAACTTAACCTGGTGGTGACTCCAATTGCAACTGTCATTCCAGATCTGGTTTTATTTCTTGAGCAAATTAATACTCCGGGTTCTTGGTTTGCAGCTACTGATATAGCCAATGCTTTCTTCCCAATATAAGTCTCAAAGAATCACCAGAAGCAGTTTCCTTCTGTTGGCAGAGGCAACAATACACTTTCCTAACTTTGGTACATCAAATCTTCTGCCCTGTGCACAATTTAGTTCAAAGGGTCCTTGATTGTCTCTTTTGCAAAATGTCACACTAGCCCATTATATTGATGACATTCTGCTGATTGGACTCACAGAGGAGGGCGTATCAAAGACTCTAGATTCATTGGCACAACATCTGCATGCAAGAGGTTGAGAAATTATGTTAGTCTGGGTAGACCAGAGAAACAATTCATAGACACGCATATTGATATTGATATGAGGGTACAGTATATATATTATATATATATGTGTGTGGGTGTGTATATATATATATATATATATATATATATATCCTAATCCAGGCCAGTACAAAGTCATAAGTCCGATATTAACCCATATGCCTGTTACCAGTCTATAACATCTCCTTCCACCTCATGAAGTCACAGGCCAGTGGGTGCAAAATCCCGGCCCTGGCAGGAGTCTCCCCATGGCTGCTCATTTTCAGGGCTCAGGGTCCATCAACAGCATCCAGTGGTGGTAGAGGCAACCCAGTGCTGGCAGGGGTCTCCATGTGGCTTCTCCAGCTTCAGAGGTCTGGTTCCATCAGGGCAAGACCATGTGACTTCTCCTCCAGCTCCTTCAGCTCCTTGGGCCCTGCCATCTTGTCTTGTTCGTGATTCATCGTCTCTGAAACTAACTCCCAACAAGTAGGGAGATAGCTTCTCATCTCCATCAGGGAAATATCGTGAGATTTCCCAGAAGTCTCAGGAGAAAGCCATGCCCACATGGAGGCCTCATTGGCTACTCAATGGCTCTCTCCAGATTAACAGGCTAGACTCCACCCCTACATCTGAATCATGCAATTAACATAAGCACATGATCGCCACAATAATCAGCCCAATGAATATTCAGGGACTGTCCACATCAGCAAAATATCTAGGGGTCCAGTAGTGTGGGGCATGTCAAGACATTCCTATTGAAATGAAGAATAAGTTATTGCATCTGGTTCACCACCACTCCCCCCTTCCCCCCCCCCCCCCCCCCC